>WSTK01000354.1:0-33830 GCA_019616945.1 Ceratobasidium sp. 414
CTATATTTTAGTATGTTTTCGCCTCATATACTTATTGTTTCAGCCTGGTTCTCCTAACAGTCTAATTGTAGGCCGTTTTTGGGCAGTTTTTTACCATATTTCCCATTGATTCATTTTGCCTTTCAACGTGTTTGTAGCTAACATGTTTCACTGTTGTTTTTTTCCTCAAGTGCTATTTACTTGCTTTGACTATTGGGGAACCTTTGGGTTATTTTCACCGCTTTTTCACTTGCATTCACCCTGCACTCCTACCTGACTTTCGGTATGTTTTAACCCAAAAGACAGTTTGTTTCTATTCACGTCAAAATGCCCCAAAAGTATGGACTCGGGCTCCCAAAAATACCCCAAACAGACTTTGAAGTTAATTTTTTGCACTTGAGCCAAGTCATGGTTGTTGAAAAAAAGGTTGTTTTAGCCCAACAGACCATATTTTTGACGTTTTAGCCCAAAGTTCAGGGCAACGGCCTCCCACAGTGGTTGTTCCTGGAGACTTGGTTCTCCCTGGGAAAACCGTGTACTCTTGCCACTGCATTGGTGTGTATCAAGCTGCGATTGAGAGATCACTTACAAGGGTAACTTATATCCAGCGTTCCGGCATCGTCGATCCCCTGGGCCGACGCCTGCTGGGGATAAGCCGGCACATCTACAGGAGCTAGCAGCGAGAACGGCCTTGATGATGGCGGGTTTACCATCACCAGCATCGCCTGCGAGCTCCAGCGTGTAGTTGCTTCGCTCAGGAAGGACTGAGCTCTTGTGAGAATTAGAAGACGTCGAGACCAGAGGAACAGGAAGCTGAAGATCGAGAGATGAGATGCGGTTGGTGAACATGTTGAACGAGCGCTCAATTTGTGTCTGGGCTTAGATCGCCAGCATCATATTGGACAGCCTCTGGAGCAGGATGGTTGACGGGCACTCATGGGGAATGACCTCGAAACAGCGAGGGGTGCAGAACAATCCTGTACACTATCCTCGCTAAGACTGGAATCTGGTGGTAGTTCCTTTCACGTTGCTGCAGTGGTCACGGAGGATTTCCTGGGCGTTTATTCGTTTCAAAAAGTTCAATAAAACCTGTCTGTTTAGCTAAACTTGAGATCTGCCACAAAATCGAAGCTGCCTCTCAGGCTATGCGTTGTGGGATCCCACCAGATGGCGAATGTGACTATCAGGATTCGAGATAATCGCTTTTTTGGGGAGACGGTAGCCGGCCCACATTCCGAGTGGTGTGGACAGTGGCAGGAATTCACACAGAACTACAACTCAAACGCGTGTCAGGGTAACGCTCAGAGATATGAAAGCACCGTACAGAAAATCCTCCCCATATATGTTCATAGTCCGAAGGCTTGGGATCGTTCGGCGCCAGACTCCAGGTTTTGCCAGTTCACCCAGCCACTCTGCTATGGCTGGGGTAGGCTCGCCATTGAGCGCATTGCGAGTGATCCTAAACTCTTCCAAAGCCTGGAACTCTGAGAAGTGATCCAAGTAATTCTCCGGAAGCAGCTCCTTCAGAGATGTGGGCTTGGCCTGTTAATACAATTAGTCCCAACAAAATGAGCCGGGTACGATGGCCTACCAGAGCGGTATCAACTACGATCCATCTCCTCAGGGATTTCGCAAATTTCCCGACGGCAGTGAGTCGGAGAAGGCATCCCCACAGTGTAACATGGTAATCACGTTCGTAGCAAGTAATTGATTCGACTGGGGCTTGATCAAGTGTTAGGACTAGATCTTGAGTGGTGAAATGGATCCCGAATTCAGTAATCGTGAGATTAGATACCGGCCGCAGTCGCGCGAACGCTGTCAACGCGTCTATTGAGCCTGAAATACTGGTCAACTTGGGCAAAATATCCATGGGCACCGCATTGACAAATTTATCCGGGTGACATTCACCCAGAAACTCGAGCGTGGTAATCGAGTTTTGGCTTCGCAAGAATGACCAGAATGCTCCAGAAACAACACAAGGACAAGCGAGGCGTTCAAGAGAAAAGGGGGGTTTCAAGTTATTAAAGCATAGGCTTATGGTGACAAAAGTGGCGGTGAGTGACAGCTCGCGGAGATTCGGTAATTCACATAGTATGTCTCGCACTTTAGGCGCCATATTTCTAAATATACGACCATCCGCTCCACCCTGCTCTTCTCCTATCTGCAGGGACTTCACTAGGTCTTTTAGAGGACGTGTGCTCGTTATTGTTCGGCAAAATAAGGTAACCGCCTGGGGCTGGGCAAGGACAACACTGTGATAAAGAACCGGAGTTACGACAGTGTTCGTACAAGTGTCTGCCTCACTTAGAGACAATAGGGCCGCCTTGTCCTCACGTAGATGCTCGACGATGAGGTGCAAAAGTTCCGGAAGTAGCATATCGCGCGGTGGTGCGGTGTAAACTCGCTCACGCGGCGCTTATTCGATCCCCGGATGAACAGCCACCATCAACTCTTGAAGCATGTCCACGATCATCCCACAGAGATACTTCATTCGCTCCGTACGCACAGGAGACATTCCGGCACTTAGTAGAATATGCCTACTCACTGCAGATGCTGGCAAATCGGCCGAGTCTCTCCACCGTTATCCTGAACTACTTGGTTTGCACTACATCGACCCTTATGTGAAGCTTTCACCTGCCTTTGGGTTTATTCTGGTTTCTGGCACGCTTGAAGCTGAGGCCGAGATTGTTGGATATCTCCTTGCGACCCAAGATACCCGATTGCACGAAGCTGTTGCCGAAGAAAAGTGCTACCCGCCTCTGCGTATAAAATATCCCAACAACCCTTACCCTCCCGAAGCTACCACCCAAGACCAGAGAGTCATCAACCGGATCCACAATCCTTTAATTCGGCCACAAGGACTAGTCGATACAACACCAGCCCACATACATATCAATATATTACCTCAGGCTCAGCGGCAAGGCTGGGGTGCCAGGCTAATTGATAGGACAGTCGGGCACTTGAAAGACTTGGGTCAGAACGGGTTATTCCTGGGAATAGGTTAGTAGTTTGAACTTATAAACGGCTGATGCGTCGCTAAATTTACTTAAAGACTCGAGAAACCACAATGCACGCGCGTTTTACCAGAACGCAGGGTTTAAACCTTACCCGTTTCCGGACAAGGAATACTTCTATCTTAATTTCGGCGACTGGAAGGGTGCCCAAAGTAGAACGGGAAATGAAGTCATGGCATTGGAGGAATGAGTTCGGGATACTACGATGTACAATTCAATCGTGTCCACCGGCCAGACTCGGATTCCATATTCAGATTCATTGAGGCATTCGGTTTAACAACCCTCTGGCACAGCCGTATCGTCGGCCTGAACTTGCGAGGTTGCGCCTATAAACCAACATGTGAGCTAGTCTAGACCTCTACGACGTCTCGAACACTGACCGGTTCCTAGACCACGTTTGGCAAACGCCCGCCAGAGCAAGCATTTGTTGGCACCACCATACCTATTGGCGTCAGCTTGGACAATGGCTATATAGGGTATTAATTGTTAGACGGGTAGCCTGAAGCTACGTTGAAGAAACCAACCATCACGAGCGGTTATAAATGTCGGGTTGCAGGGCTGAATTTGGAATGAATCGATGAACAAATGCCTGCAAAAACCTAAACTTCCGGGGGACGCGCAGAGAACGCTAAACGCACATGGCTACAATATTGCCCTCCTTTCCAGCCGCATTGTTCTTATCTGCAGAATAACCACTGTACATCTCTATGAGCATTTGACGCAGGCGACCGCGATATTCCAAACTTACTATTCCTTGAGTAGGCTCATAGTGATCTCGTGCCATATCAAAGCCCAGACCTCGCCGATAGCATGCTCTAAATGGTATCATTAGCCTTATATTGCGATCCGAGTGAAACCACTCACCCTCCCCCAATTTCGCGATTGACCCATACGTGAGCGGGTTGGTAGCCTTGTTCGTCGAGTACGGGTGAGATCTAATACCTGCCGGGTTGTTGGTGACATAAGAGCCCAGGGTGAAGTCCTTATCCTCAGCCGAAGTAATCTCCACCAGGCTAGCAAGTGTGTCGCTCCATCCTTCGCCCAACCCCGCAGCTTCCATTGTCTGTAAACACCTGCCAGTCCCCCCTCCGGTCATCCGGTTCGATACACCGTGTCCGTACTCGTGCGCCATGACATCGTTCTCCAATGCCCCGTCTCGATTTGGCTTGGTAGAGGTCCAAGTGTACATATACATTTGCCCAGGTTGGCCGTCAGCAGGGGTGGCGAACTTGGCGTCGTTGCTTCCTGATGAGTCTTGGACAGAGATCCAGACGGGATCATCACCGGCCCCGCCTTTGCCGTGGTTGTCCGCCTGGAAGTTATACGCAGCCTCGTTGAAGCCATAGTTGTACTATCACAGTCAGATGAGATTTTGAGATAAGGAAGTAGCAAGAAAATACGAACGGTGAAATCATGAAGCATATTGCCAACATAGAACGCATTCACCAGAGCCGCATTCACGTTCTCGGGCGCGGACGGATCGGAACTCTTGTTGTACGGATAGTCGTAGTTGTTGATCGCACTAGACGCAGGGGCCGTGCCGGATGTTCCAATCAAGACCTCAGCCTTGTACGAAATGACGTTATTCCCGGAAGTATTACTCGTGTCGGAGTTGCCAGACCTATGCCACCCATCGGGCGACGCTGTTTTATCAGCAGGGTCGGCTTGGAGTGAGTATCCTTTTTCAGGATCTTGTGCTCCGAATGGAACGACCCGGTACTATCCTGCGGTTAGGTACGAATGATTTCAGATGCTTCAAATGTACTCACAGTTGCGTCAGAAACAAAATCTATGACGTTTACGATTTCTCCTGTAGCCGCATCGACAAATGCCTCGTACCACTCGGAAGTCTTTTTATTCTGGATTTGTACTACGTGGGTGAGGACAACATGATCGCTGTCTTTGGCAAAGTACTATGGTGTATCATTGTCAGCTCATGTCTTTGGACAGCTCAGACTTATAAACTCACCTCGAGTGTAGTGGGCCATTTGTTATGCTTCCCTCCAATCATCTGCTCAGCTTTAGCAATAGCGTCGGCGGCTGAGAGTGTCGGTTGGGTCGAAGATACGCTCTCTTTAATCGGGCTGAGTTTGCGGCACGTCTACGGTGGGTTTACGACTCACTGGGTTTGACAAAACTTGCACCGAACGACACGACTTTATCGTTTTTCAGGGCGACGTTGGCTACGGCGTTCGAAAGAGGAATCCCATTCTAAGAGTATGTGAGTTCGGTAATATAGCTTTGCTCTTAAGTGTGATCGCTCACAATACTCTGGCGGAAATACTGAAATGATGCGTCATCTGAAGCGTGTCCTGGTTTGGGTGATAGTGCATCGGCGGCGACGCCAAGTTTGCTTTCCAGGAAGCTCTTGGCTGCGTCGACCCGAGAAGCACCTTTGATACCGCGCTTGGCGAGTGGATGGTCCACTCCCTGCACGCCGTACGTCTAAAGGGAACAAGTCATAAGGCCAAGGCGTTCCAGTTTTGTACAAACAGGTACATACCTCGTAGGTTGTGGGTGGGTGGTAGCTCGTGAGCTTGACCTTGTTAGGTCCAACTGTGCGAACCCTATGGGTGGTATGACGAGAAATCGGGTCCCTGGTAGTATTATTTTGAGTGAAGATATGTATATCAGGTTAACGGCTAACAAACCACGGAGCCGCAATAACGCCCGTCGCAATCAAAGCAGCAATAGTCGCAAATGTTTTCATCGGTCCCAATATGTTGGCAAGAGGAGCAGTGAAAAGTCGGGCAGTCACTTTGATGATGCATGCAACCCAGTCGATGCCACTTATATACGCAGAATAGTGGCTCTAAAATCACATAGTAAAGTTTCAAATGTTCGTCGTTGTGTCATTCCTAAGTCATCCATGCTGAGGCGGACACGGATAGCTGAAGAAAGCATGTGCTGCACAAAGGGCACGGGGAACGAGGCATTCGCTAAGCTACCTAGCAAGTTTAGCAGGTACAGTGCGGAGGGCCTTAGGAGTAGCTCCACGTGAATAGTTAATGGCACCTTCATGCGCTCAGAACAGGGATTCATGCGTGCAAAGGTCAGGGGAGATGCTGCATCCTCGATTCTCCCGCATGGTTCCGTTGGCTTCGCCGTTCCATCTAGTTATCCGAATCCTCAGTTGCGCCATTTGGGAAATTTTGGCGCTATCGAAGAGTGTGGAAGGAAGAGGCAGCTGCGTGGGTTTCTTTGGTCTAGGAAAGCTCAGAGCCAACCGAAAAAGTCAAGCTAATTAGGTCTTGTGACCTTGTCGTGCAGAAAAGGCTAACCCTATTGGAAATAAGCTCTGAAAGCGCTGGCGCTAAGCGGGTGAGCCTGTATCACGTGACCATTTTGATAAAACTTCGTCCCCCAGTCTTCTTCATCATGCCTGCACCCACGAAATCTAGCCCAGGCTCTAAGCGCTTCGGCGATACTAGTCTACAAAAGCGACTTGTTCTCAAGAGATCTAGGGTTAACACGTTTGGGCGAAGCCAAGCTACGTCTTTAGCGACCAAAACGCCGGTTCTAGAGTCGGAGGGAAGCGATGAGGGAGCATTAGAGGGTGAGGGTGACGAGACAGATGAAGGGCAGAGTGAAAGTGGTGAAGATGCGATGGATGAGTCGGATGATGGGAAGCCAAGTAAACCCGCCAAAGATCCCCAAGGTACGCCCTGGTTGTCGTGTACTGAATTTCACTTCGTACTAATTGGCCACATTGTGTGCAATCAGCTTCTCGTGAAGGCCACAAAGCCCAGAAAGAACTCCAGGCTCAACGACGGGCCACTAAACCTCACTCGGCGCTTCTAACAGAGGCTAAACGTGTCTGGGCTCTCGCTCGCAAGATCGATATCCCTCGGGCTGAACGGCAAAGGCACGTAACCGAATTAATGGGTGTCCTGAGGGGAAATGTACAAGACATTGTGTTCAAGCATGATGCAAGTCGGGTCGTTCAGACGGTATGTGTGTGATGTAGTCCGTTTGCGCGAGTAAACTAATAGGCCGGATAGCTAGTAAAATATGGTGGGCAAAAAGAGAGGGATGAGGTTGCAGCCGAACTCAAGGGGAGGTATAGAGACCTCGCACAAAATAAATATGGCAAGGTACGCCTATTCATCTTATGCTTGAGGCTCGAGTAACACTGAACTGCCTTAAGTTCCTAGTAACAAAACTCATCCGGTACTGGTTCGTCTTCCTTGCTCGTTGACCTCTAAGGAACCATCGGTCTTACGGGTTATTATTCAGCTCCACCCATCGCTCCGCTATCCTCTCCGAATTCCATTCTCACGTCGTCCGCCTGCTCCTACACCGCGAAGCATCCCCCATCCTCGCAGACGCATACGACCTCCACACCTCTGCTGCCGAACGAAATTTGCTCTTGCGAGATTTTTACGGTAAAGAGGTTGCGCTATTTGATTCAGCTGCGATTCAGAAAGCGGGGCTGCGAGGCGCATTGGAGAATGCTGCACCGGAGCGAAGGAAGCGGGTTTTGGGGTCGGTGGCCGAGTCATTAATGTTGATGTGAGTCTGTCCTGCTGTTTTGCGCTGTTGTTCGTGGTGGAACAATCTGCGGGGAAGAGATTGGGGTCGCCTCAAGGGTGAATGTGATATAGGTCGGTCAGGAGTCGTGTTTTCTAAGGAGGCTGCTATACTCGAAGGTGAAAGCTAGGCGAACGCAGTTCGTGTTACGGTGCCGCACAGTCTATATCCCCAACATTCAGCAATAGTTCTACCCACCCTCTCTTTCCCCGATTGTCTTAAGATTTTATCTATCTATTGTACCACGGAACACTAGCTAACCTCCACACTCCAGATTCAATAACCCTGACAAAGGTGCCGTAGCTCATGCAATAGTGCACCGCGTGTTATGGGAATACCTGGCGGAACTCGCGCTCCTGGAGAAGACGGAGAAGGACGAGGCGGAGAGGTTACGTCGGGAGTTGTTTGACACGTGAGTGAAGTCGGCTTTGGGGATATCGATCAGATTCGAATCGAAAAAAAAAAAATACTAGGTGTCAAGAGCTTCTACCCGAGATTGTCCACACCAAAGATGGGAGTCGATCAGTACGAGAGTTCATTGCGCGAGGGAATGCCAAGGTTAGTGTCCCTTTTCTCCTACCCATCAGCATTTTTTGTGACCTTGTAAAATTGCTGACCTTGATCTTCTCAGGACCGCAAACAAATCATCAAGGTTCTCAAACCTCACGTTGAGAAAATGTGTGCCGACGAGGAGGCGCAACTCGTGTTATTTACGATATTCGACCTGGTAGAGTGCGTACCCGGATCTGTCTTGCACCTTGAAGTCGCTAACGATTTCTTACTTTACAGTGATACCAAAATGGTCGGAAAATCACTCGTCACTGTACGAATTACTCTCACACTCCAACCGCATATCACTGACCCTCTCACACCAGGATATAGCCGCCCTATCTCCAGCCTTCTCTCGTACTCTCGCCCGCAAAGTTCTACTCTACCTCCTCACACCTCGCTCTCCACGCCATTTTACACCCGCACTTCTCCGCACTATCGCTCAAACCGACTTTGCGCAAGGCACGACGAGTAAAAAAGATGTTGATATCCGAAGATCGGAGCTGCGTGCCGTTGCGAGTCCGGGTATGGTTAAGGCGGTGGAGAGCGATGCCGAGACTCTCGTGAGGGACAGGGGCGGGTCCGTATTTGTGGGAGAAGTGATGCTTTTTGCAGACGGGGGTGAGTCGTTCGCGGTATACCAATTGAAGTTCAATTACTGACAAAGGGAACAGACAAGTCAAAGGCTCTGGACGCTCTTCTCGCCCCGATCTCTAAATCATATTCCCCGCTCTCGCCAGATTCCGACCCCTCAGATCTAACCATAGACACACACATCCTCAACCTCTCACATGCCTCGCGGTTGTACAAGACCCTTATTCAGGGCGGGCATTTCAACCAACAGGCAAAGACAATTGAACGTGTTACTGGAGCGCCGAAAAACGTAACAAGTGCATTTATGCGCATTGCTGGTCAGGATAATTTGGTATCTATGGGACTTGGAGACGAGGCGTTCCTGGTGGCTGAGGTCGTTGGGAGGTTGAATGAAGAAGGGAATCAATCAGGGTTGAAGGAGATGCAGGCATGGTTTGGGAAGGAGGTGAGAGAGACACTTGCAAAGGAAGGCAAGAAGGGGTCCATGGTACTTTTGGAGAGACTGGGCGTATGAACAAACAAAACCTGCGGGTTGCCGGAGCGGGCCATCATGGCTCACCGGAGAAGTCTTCTCCGGCGCTTTCATATACTCAGGTCTGGATGTATTCGCCCACGCAAATTGATCTGTCCCGTAATGTTGTGAGTTCAGATCTAGTCCACAGGTCTCAAGCAGTGCTTTAAACCGTTAATAAGATTCATGAGTATAACGATAGTCGTGGTGGGTGCCCTCGGGCTTATGCCAAGCTTGTGTGGGACTGTGGTAAGCCAAATTGTGCCTTGACTGCGCGCTTCTTGCATTGCGGAAGACTCTTACCGGACCGCTTATTCCTCGACCGATTGTGCCCACAGATATCGAATAAACCGCCCCGTGGTACATAAAAGATTCAACCAGCTCGCTCGTTCTGCACAAGTTAGCTTGACTTCCCTCACCAACTACGATATGGCGTACGAGCACCGACGCAAGCAGCCCCCCCACTATGCAAATTGGGTTCGAATCGAGAGAGACGACTACGACTTGGAGCTCGTCATCCCTTCCAGTCCCAGCGAACCATATAAAATCCGAGCTAAACTAACCCCTCGATCAACCTACCGATTCGGCTCCGAATCCGACTCCATTTTCAACCTCTCGTCGATGTTAGGCAACGAGGACGGTTTATTTTGGTGGGGTAGATCTGGTTTTCAGGCAAGCGGACGAAACTTTAAACTGGACTGCACCGCTACTACTACGGGGTCATACATCCTTTCTGGGGAACTCCGCAATCTCCGAGGGGAGTATGTCCCGGCCTCGATTAATATCGACGATAAACTAGAGCTTGTGGACCATACGCACGACGAAAGTTGGGAGACCTTTTATCGGCTACAAGAGAGGGGCCCAGGGCCCACACAGGTGAGCATGCGCAGTGGCAACGAGCGGATAACTCTGACCAATTGTATCCCGACGCTAGCGAACTATTGTTTTATGTTTCGATGGGACCTCGAATCATTTTAGCGAAAAGGTGTGTGTTCTGACAGAGCCCTGCTCGTGAGTCCCGCTGATCTTTGTCGCTTGGCTAGAATACGAATGTTGTCAAATTTATGGAGTTGATGCAGAAAGATGATCCTCGCCAGGTGGTAGGTACCTTTGGTTTTACAATGTTTCTGGTTGACAGATTGCAAATGGTCTGGCAAATAGGTATATTACCAGGTATGTCTTGTGGTTCAACCCGTTAAGAGACGCCTCTGACCGTCTGATAGACTGGGGTCGGAACATACTCACATCCTGGCTTATTTAGCGGGCCAGGACTTTATGTCGCTGAACAGTTGGACAAAGGTCTAGCTTGGTACGTCAGGCACAATCCACCTAACGTCTTCTAATGGCAATGTCGACAGGTATCTGTATCAGCATGTATGCACGGCTTCGCCTTCCCTATTAAGGTTTTACTCACATTTCCTTGCTAGATCATTGATGGATATAAGTTCCTCATGCAAACTTACCAAGGTAACTACACTCGGGAGCCCCTTAGCCCTACTGACGAATATTTCGGTTTGCAGTGGGCGATAAGATTGCGATTATTGGGTTCTCGCGCGGAGCGTTTACCGCTCGTGCTCTCGCAGGGATGCTCCACTGTGTAGGCACCTTGAATGCTTCCTGAATCTCATAGTAGAGCTAATATAAACCTTATTTACAGGTTGGACTGCTTCCGAAGCATAATTATGGCAAGTTCATTTCTGATCTTTGCTATGCTACACCACCGGCACTTCCTCGCAACCACAATAGCTATGTTTACTGACCATCTCGCTAATCAGAACACGTTCCATTTGCGTATGAAATATACAAGCACTCCAAGGACTATACCAGGTTGCCACCCCCGATTGATAAGCCTGTAGCAGAGATCCTATCTCCTGACGGTGGCATCCCATTCCCGACAACGGGATCTCGCCCCCAAGACGTTAGTCCCGCAGATTTCAAGAGGGCCTTTTGTATCCCCGTCGTTATCGATTTTGTGGGTGTTTGGTAAGGATTTGTATTTTTGGTATTGCATCGCTGTATGTTGCTAAATTGGTACCTTCCTAGGGATACAGTGGCTAGCGTTGGTGCGTGGCTGCCGACGAACTGACCATTTGTTCGCATTATTAACATCCCCTTAGGAGCAATTTATAGCGGGCCAGCTCTACCGTGGGTTGGGTATAACCCCAGTATCCTTGCTTTCAGGTATTGCCTCATTCAATTCCTTCATCGTGTCGTCTGACACGTCCGACACGGGCTTTCCAGGCAGGCTTTGGCACTCGACGAACGCCGAGGGCAGTTTATCCCTAGCCTCTGGGATCACCGCTACACGGTAGTTCAGATTCAAACCGCTCGTGACGTCTGGTTCCGCGGCGAGCATACAGATATTGGTGGAGGGTCTCGGGCCCCCAGTCCGGACGAGAAAAATCCTACCGACCCATCCAAGGCAAACCGAGCCATGATTAGCAATATCACGCTCCGCTGGATGGTCCGCCAGTGTTTCGAATGCAAGTCTGGTATTCTGTTCGATCCCACCACCGTCGAATTATACAGAAAGGCTGACGTCTTGGAGCGCCTTGACGCGAAATATTTCGGGGGCTCTTCGAATGGCCTGTATGCTTCGGGTCTTTATTTGTCGCGCATGGGGGCATCTGCTATGCTAGACGAGAAGGACGTGAAGTCCAACGGGTACGCGATATACGATTCAATCGGATGGCACCCGCTATGGAATATTTTAGAGATTTTGCCGGGCTCAAAGCCAACAACCGATAAACTCGAGCCGGGCACAACCTGGTGGTGAGCAATCCCGTTGAAGTGTCTGCTGCATTTATGCTTACTGAGCAATGGTACGCTCAGGCCGAACTTCAAAAAAGGTCGTTCCATATACGGAGAAGACCGGCCTAATTCACGCTTCACGTCCGGTATTCGGATCCACAGTTCTGTGGTCGAGTACATGATGTCTCCCGAAGGGATGGATTATAAGCCACGTGCCAGGTTGCACTGGAACGGCAACCGATACCCAGTGATCGATGATTATTTAGGGAAATCTGAGCTTCCTCCGGCGGTCGTCGAAAGGCTTTTGGCCTAGAGAACATCCTATAGATTGTAGTGTAATAGTTTTCGATAAAATCTATTTTTCACGTACGGTTGGGCGCTGAGATTGGCCCCTCTGAACGGTTTCAATGGAAAGTCACGGCGATCAAAACCACCAAACGCTGTCAAATATCTCGGCATCAACCAGAACATTGCGTTCATGATATTGACGATAGGCGGGATTTGGTACCAAACAAACTTCGTGATGAATTTACGATGACCCAGCAAGTTCAGTCTCCTCCGGGACCTCGGACTGTTGCTCTCGGAGTGGCGAAAGGGTCCGTGAACGTCGCCGAGCCCGAGCCTGAGCTCAAGACAGCACCCAGCGGTGAGGCCGAGGGATTGGCCTCAGGTTGCGAGGTACCCTCCCCTGCGGAATGGGGATTGGACTCGCCAGCCGTCGTTTTGGCAGGTCCCTGGTCTTTGGCACTTTCTGGCGTTGGGAGGGTATTCAGTGATGCAGCATCTTCATACACAGAATCCTCCTCCGTCACAGTCGGTAAGTCGGGATGTAAAGTGCGTTGTGAAACACCCCAAGCAAGCTCCTCTTCTTCCGTCAACAATCGAGCTGAAACGGGGCAACTCTCGAAAGGACGGTCCAAGAAGCCGCGAAGAGCCCGGCTCGCGTCTTCGGGCCGGGTGAACTTGATACAAGCCCGCCCAATCGCTTCGGCCCTGACTTGATACTCTGCCCGACGAGGGACGTTGATTGACTCAACAACGCCGTATTGTTCGCAAGTGTTCCGGATATCTGTGACTAGCTCCGTATACTGAAGGTCATCTTCCAAGAAGGATCTCCAGATACTTTCATTTTGTGTCGTCAAAAGCAGCGCAACTTGGCCGGTCGAAGCCATCAGGGTGAGCTGGAACCCTTGTTGGAATAGGTGAAACTCTGGTGTTGTGGTCGTCGTGTAAGGGGTGAACCGCCTCAAATCGAAATCAACGAAAAAACCGTTTGACGGAGTTCCCGGGTATGTGAAAGCGCTGACCAGGGGTGCTTCCATACTAGTTGGGTAGGTCGACGTTGTTAAGCCATTCGGGTTCGAATAACCGCTTGTCATAGGCGATGCGAGACTGGGATAAGAAGACGCATTAACAATGGGAGGTTGTTCCGGACCGCTGTTCGTAAGAAATTTTGAAGAAACATTCGGGCTTCGACCACTAAGGTTGGTCGGAGATGGGATTACGACGGGTGATTCATCAAATCCAACTGTAGTGCGACGGAGTTGGGGAGGGTGCAAGGGTGGTGGAATGACGGGTGGATCGCTTCTTTGCGGCAAAACCTGTATGCCTGCCTCAGCGAGAGATCGCATATACCCAGGGGTAATCGGGGAGCATGTCCGCTGCGTTTCTTGGCGAGATGTTATGCCCGATATTGTGCATGTCGACCTGGACTGCTCCTTGTGGAACTGGGAATTTGTGCGTAACCTGGCCAACTATGGGCACAACAGAAGGTGACACCCACATTTTGTAGAAGAAGAGCACAACCAGAGTACCCAGTACCAGAAAGGCAAGAACCAAGGAAAGTGTAATGACTCTAGTTGATATCAGGTATTTGTCGGATATCCCAGGCAGACCAGAATCATAGGCGCAGCATGCGATAGCAAAAACATACCAGAACATGCCCCAAAGCATAAGCGAAACAGGTATGCTTAATATCACTGCTAGTGGTCTAGTAGTTCCCATTCCATGAGATTTAGCCCGCTCAAAGTAAATAAACTGTGCCAAAAGCCACGATTGATATGAATTTGGCGACCGCAGTTGAATGAACAAAGCTTTGACTTACAGCTGCGTTGCTTGAAGATTCAATGCGAGACTGGTGGTTAGAAACAAGGAGAGTGCCCGCTAGTACTGAACCCAAAGCGCAAAGTGCGGATAGGAGCCCAGATATTTGTGCCATTCCGTTGAGCCCAGGAATAGCCAACAACGCAACTGTACCCCTAGGTTTCAAGCCTTCAGTCATCGCATACAACTTAGCATGGGGTTTGCTCGTACTCACGACACTAAAACAGTAGCCTTTTGAGGCGTTTATCATCTGTGCACTCCCTGTATACCAACAGAACTCACCAAGAGGTTGCTATCCGCCCATTCCCTACAAAGCTCCTTCAAGAGGGCTCTCCAGCGGATCGTGTTTATGCCATATTGGATAATGGTTCGATCCTGCCGGAAATCTTTGTTGATCGATACTCAGGAGACAGAGCAGATCGAACGAACCACGTTATTGATTCGCTTGAAATACCCAAAAGGCGAACCAAATGCCAGTACACTGGCAACATGCCATATAAACCATTCAACCGGGGAGCCGAAAGGTATCACAATTGACAAATCGCCAGATTGCGCTCGTCTACGCACTTCCGCCGCGCGGCGTCTTCCGTGGTGAGCGTGCCGGCGATCGTACACTGAACTTTGATTAAAATACGTTTATAGCGCAGGTGGTGATACGGTTACTGACCCACAGCACGCATCACAGCCGCACAGTACCACGTCTGAATAATGTTCCCTGTTGGTGCAGCGTCATGGTTATCAGCCAGGTCTAATTCAAAATATCCAACGATCAACCCGAGAGCCCAAAGGATGACGCACGGGAATTGCTTACTAGATATATTTTGAATCAGATCCAACATTTCTCTAGCATTTTCTTTCTCAAATGGCGCATTGGAGGCTTCATATAATACTCGGTCTGAAACGTATTTGTTTCAGTTATTGGAAACGCAGCAGTATCAACCCAACTCACCTGCGTGACACCAGGTCAGTGCCGCAGATGCTTCATTTACTGTTGCCTTTGGAAGTGTTTTATGATTAGGGTGTGACTCCATAAATACCCAGTAGCTGCCCTCTAGCCGGAACCCTGGTGGGTGAGTGTTGTCAGTTCATCTGCAAGAGACGTGGATGACCATCCTATACATACGCTCAAACAATGGAAGGTGTTGCGAGCTTGCAATCTGAGCCTGGAATTCAAGGAAGCCTTGGTTTGGGAGACTGGCGATACGAGATTCATGGTGGATATAGCTGCATCTAGTTTCCGTGATATAGAGGTCGCAGTTTACGAACATCGACGGATTCAAGATTAGATCTCTCGATATCGCCATGATTTCACCAGTGACAGATGGGGTGTTCGCAAACAACGGCGGTTCTACGTCCGAAACAACGAGGGTCGCATCAGCCCAGTAGTACACCCAGTAGCTCGACCCATTTGGATGAATGAACTGTTGTCATTCGTCAGCCCCGGATCCAATGAGGCGAGTTGCGTTAAAAGCTTCTGAGTCTGGGACAGAAACTTGCCTGGGGGCAGGTCCAGGGGGGCGACTGGGAGCGGGATAGTAGCGTGGGATCCCTCCAGTATGTTGATGCTAGGATCTTGGATATCCCGCTAGCGGTTCCACTGGGCCGTATGGACTATATAAAATAGATTGGCATTTATCATTCTGAGTTTATGCGAAGTACTTGTGCTTACGTGGGTGCGAATTGGTTAACGACGCGTGCATACGGTGCCGATGTGGTATACATTGTGGTGTCAATGGTGGAGTGGACAACCCGGCCTAGCGCATCAGTCACGGGACTCGGTGAGCGCCAATCAGCCGAGGAGGCTGTGTTGGCTGGCTGTCAAACCCGAGGACACACCATTCGTTTGGGATTTCTGGATCTTTGCCTTCTCTTGCGGGGCCTTGACGTCCACGATCACCGAACTTCTTTTCTCGCTTATAATTCCCCGGTATCTTAGCGCTCACTTCATCTCAACCTGACCTGCCTCATGCTCCCCAACAACCACTTTTACTCTACGTTACTTGGGTATGTTAGTTTGGCGGCATGCGTTTCTCTCGCATTGCCTCAAATGTTCTTGGTCTGGAGGCGAAAATCGGGTAGAGGGGTTAGCTTGACTATGCTTTGGGTTGGTTGTTCCGATGTTACATAAATGTAAAAACCTGACGGTGGTGTGCACTTGCCGATTTATAGCTCTGGCTAATCGGTAAGTGCGGTACTTTAAAAAAATTATTTGGACCATTGAGCGGCGAGGTTGCGTTATAGGCGACCTAGCTTCGCTTGTAGGGGCCGTCGTGCAAGGGCTACTTCATACTCTTGTCAGTGAGTGGTCTCGATTATTTTCCTACTTTCGACATACTCAAACCATTTTCATTGACGCTCAGATTATTCTGGGCGCTATAAATGGTCTAATCGACATTGCGCTAATGTGGCAATGCTACCACTACGCCAAATGGGAGCAATTTACCCCGCTTCTCGTTTTCCTGCGAATGCGTCAACCGAACCCTACCACCTCCGAATCATCTCCAGAAACCCCTCTCTCCCCGGATCCTACTCTAGTAGCGCCGCTTCCTGATCTTTCCAAAAAATCCCGCTGGTCAACTATCCTACATATCGTGTATGTTTTGACTGTCGTCGGCATCTCGATTATGGTCTGGGGCGTCATAGTCGCTCGTGTGCGGAACACTGCAAGTTTGCGTGCTGGAGAGGATGGTACGGATCCTAAGTTTTCGCCTACTGGGGCGGTATTTGGATGGGTTAGTTCGGTCATCTTCAGTAAGTCGTCGAATACTTCGGCCTAGTTTCATTGGGAGAATAACATAATTTCCCCCTCATAGTCACGTCGCGCTTCCCTCAGATATACAAAAATTGGATATCTAAATCCTGCCACAACCTAAGCATCTGGATTTTTGTACTCTTGGTCATTTACAGTGTGACCAATATTGCCGTAAGTTCTGTCCACTCCTTGCACCATATCATTAAACTTAGGTTTCTCGCCCAGTCTATTCTAATAAAATCTCGCTCGCACAAGTACCTCATCGTCAATCTTCCTTGGGTCGTAAACTGTTCGTTCAGCGTCATCCTCGACCTTACAGTAAGCTCATATCTTTCAACTCTCCGCGCTTATTACTCACTCCCTATGTCCTAGATTATGACTCAATTCCTCTGGTACGGGAAAATCAGGCCTACAAGTCCGCCCGTCAGTGAAGCTTACAAGAAGAACCAGGAAGAGGGAAAGGAACCTGTGTGATCGGATCGAGGTCGAGTATCTCGAGTTTGTTGGAGCTCGGTATGGCCGCGAGCAATCTCGGGCACAAGGGGGGTGAGGGAATGACACCATGATCGTCAAAACCCAAAATTGTAATATTTTTGAATTGATGCCGATACCCATGTTCCGCACGCCGATTTAGATTGTTTGGCGCACAAACAATGATCCCCCACAACCAAGGCGCATCCGTAGCTCGACCTTTTATATCTTGGCGGCCATTCCTTTCCATCCTGAGCACTGGATCACCATATTTTGATTTATACACGACAATACAAGTCTTGTCTTGGAACACATGGTACGACTTGGGTGTTATTACAGGTGAGAGTGACCCTCTAGGAAACAACGGTCACGCGCAGTGGCAACTTAGAACTATCCCCATGCTCCTTTGCGCCTACCTCGTACGGAGCCATTGCGCCCGTCATGCGCCATTCCACAGGCGTCGTAGAGGGCGAAAACTCGAACGATCGAATCAGAGACGATAAAACGATTTCTTTAGTAACAGCTTAATGCAAAGTTTACAAAAACTGTTGAATGATACGACTTACTCAACTCTAGGAGCGAGAACTTGAATCCACTAAAACAGCGGGGGTGAGTCTACGACATCTCTGAATAGAAAACGCTGGGATGTACTTACATGCAGGACCGCGGGCCAGCAGAGAACGTCATCCTACGTACGCGAAAACAGTTAGCAAGAAATCAATATATTACAAGCAAGGTGATGGCACACATCGACGAGTAGACACCAGGAGTCTTGGCATCCGCTACTGAGCCCGGTAGTGTTTCAAGCCATCTCTCGGGCCGGAATACATCGGCATCCTGACCCCACGTCTCCCTAGTATCGTGGTAGTTAGCTCACGGACTGACGAAAGACGCCGAAGTGAATATATGCACCTGCAGCGATTAGCCTCCCGTAGCCCCAGGTATATATGCGTCCCCTTTTTTACTTTTACTTCCCTAAGCTCGCTCCCGTTCTTCCCTTTGATCGGATACCGAAGCGGGATCACCCAATCCTTATTGGGTTGCCGTTCAAGGATTACACCAGGTGGGTAGAGACGCAAGACTTCCCGACAAACCGCATCCATATATGGAAGTGAGTGTATCTCGTCGTAATCCGCAGTGGGCGAGGTGTTGCTGAGTTCAGCACGAAGGCGGCCTTGTATGGTCTGGTTTTGAGCAAGCAGGTGCAAGACGCGCGCGAGGGCCCCACTGGCGGGAATTTGTTCAGCTGACGCTTGGGTAAAAATGTGGAACTGCAGCGTTACCTGGTGGTTTCGTGACCAGCAAATATCAAAGTGCTGAGAGAGGATTATCAACTCCTTGAATCGGGAACCAGGAAAATGCATACTTCATTTGGCCGAGTAGTTGGTCCTCTAGTAGCCTCTCGCTTTCTGGAGCTTCCATGTTTGATTTCACTACATATATATTTCAACGGACAGAGCCATAGTCTACGGGACGGCGTGTACTCACGCAAAACCGACATGATGTCGTTGGGCTTTTCGAGTGCCTGATCCAACAAATTGGCTTTCTTCTGCTTCAAGATTGCTTGTGCCTATACTCGATGGTTAGATTGAGGTGCATTGTACCGGCGTACGCGGAAAATTCGCTTACTTGATTATCCTGAATATCAATGATGTTCTTCATTCGCTGAACGCTCGCGATTGGGGCATACTCGACTATCTTTCTCCGCAACGCTGCCGAAGGGAGGCGATACATCAGGTTAAAAATTCCCCGAAACGGGGCAATTTCGCAAAAGGTTGGGCTATAGGTGGCTTGAGGTCAGCGTGACTTATTTAACGCCAGGTGAGATGCAAGTACGTACAGATATTGCTTGACTGCAACACTGTACGGCGACTTGACACCATTAAATAGTCCGAAAGTGTGGCCAAGGCCTATGAATAGAGGCTAAGGATATACTGTTTAACTTGGGGTACTCAGAAAAATACTCACCTGCCTGCCCAATCAGTTCGAGCGCGGTAATGTTACACCAATACAAAAGATCAGTTTCTTTCGAAGTAGTATCTCCGAGTTCTTTCTTGATGGCATCATTTAACTATGTTTCTTTGCGTCAGGTGGTGAATATCACAGTTGTAGATAGTGCGTACGTCTTGGGCAATGAGATAGAACTTCGCCACCTAGTAATCGAGATGAACGCACGCTTGCAACTTCTCAGAGGAATTACGACAAACCACTACATGCGAGCAATGTGAGTGGATGTTGTAAGACAACACAGGACGTGATACGTACGAGACTTCATGTGTTTTGCTGTAAATACGGGATTCAACATCTACAGGATCACAGATTAGTTGAACTGCCGAATGGTTTCATGGTTGAAACTTTCCTTTCGTTGTACCCTGTGCATAGCACCTACAACTCGCGATCAGTCATTCTTCTACCTTGCCCTTGATTTTGATATTTACCTGCCACAGAGATGATCCCAGGCCCAAAGGCTACGTTGTTGAAACTAAAATACATTAGTAGTAATAAAGTTTCATGAAACTTTGCGCTCACTCGTAAGCGAATTGGGGATGACGAAATACAGACTCATATTCCTTGACCAGAATTTCATGCAACGCCCGAGGGTCGGAGATGTATAATTGGTCGCTCTAGTAAGAAATTTAGTTCCATCACATACAGCGATACCATCGCGTACCCCAAACATCCCCTTGACTTTGCTAACGCCTCCATAAGCATCCTGAAGATTGTCATGAAACAAAATCCCGGATGGAGCGAAGAGATGGAGAATGTGGCCTATGAGCGCAGATACATTCGCGGATTAAGCTGGTAGATATCAACCAACGAACGGTAACACGAACCGAATACAAGGCTCGCACCAGGCGGTCCATCAATGTTATCATAATACGAACGCACGAGCAGGCTTTTCACCGTGTACCCAACAACGAGCATGCCAGCTACGACACCCAGAGCCCGGGCTGGGTTACTCTGAATTTCAGATACAGCGCATGCAAGCAAGGCTCTAAATCCGTCGAGTGTACTCGAGTAGAATGATTGAGACATGTTCAAGATGTAACCTTGAGTTGTCGATGCATCAAGGCTCCATAGGAGTATTTATACTGCATTGATATCATCTGCTAACAGTGTCGATAGCCCGCTTCAATTCTCCAAACGCGCGGTTGATGTCGCCCACCTCGTAAGAGATATCAGTAAGTGAGTTTGGTTCGCGAAGCTTAAAGTGCGGTTCTCCACCCGCTCGGCGCGAGAACCACGCTCAGGAACGTAACGCTTCGGTGGTCACCGGCACGAGCAGAGCTGCCGCATAAGGGTCAAAACATGTATGTTCAGGCTTAGCAGCCATATATATTCTGGTCTCCGAGATAAATCCCTTCCCGTAGATCACGAACCATGGGAACAAGAACAAGCGGGTGGCAAGGATTTTGAGAATTGGCCAGGCTCGGCGAAATCCCGAAGCCGCAAGTAACAAGATATTTTGTAGGAACCCTAGACTCAGAGACGAAAATGATTGTGAAACGCCGAAGAAAACGATAGGGTGTGGTCAAGGTGAAGCCAGGAGGGATCACATGATGCGGCCGATGCAGGACCCTGGATACCAGCAGCCACCTTTTTAGCCACGGACGTTATAGAACTAGGCTCCGGCGCCACTGGGCTCACGTCCCCATTCATATCACTCAAGGGGCACAGGTTCGACTGTATTTTGGTGCCCTCAGCCGTATTTGAGAGAGATTATTGAAAATAGGTCCGTTAATGGAATTCTAGTAGATCAGACAGTCAAAAAGTACCGAAGAATAAACGCATCATATAAAAGAGTGTGCGGGGTGGCTACTATATACGCATATCCTAAAATAGGAAAGATTCCTCCTGTCCATCAAGCGTCCGATAACGAAAGTCACGACCGATCCAGATTACAATCAAAGCCACAAACCAACGAGTCCCAAAGAGAGCGACACCACCACCCCCAACCCAAAGTCTCCACCAATCCTAATTCCCAACGCCCCATTCCCATTTCCCTTTTGACCTCCCGACCCAGACCCAGACGGCGCACTCTGCGGACTCACAATCCGACTGTCAGGCAACTGTTCAACGCTCTGCACCGTTTGCGTCCCAAGTTTTCCAGACCCGACCATGATCTGCTGACCGACCGAAGGTACACCGTTGACGACGACAAAAATCAGCGCAGGTCCAGGAGGGAAGATAGCCGGGTTGGGTGGAAGTTGGGAGACGTGGAGTGTGCCGGTGTTGTCTGGGTTTCCGGTGTAGGTCGAGTCAAGTTCTAGGTATCGTTGGCCCATGTTCTAAATTAGGGTGGTTAGGTTTATGCTGGATGTATGCGGGGAAGGGACGTACCAAAGCGTGTGTTGAAAATCCGGGCCGGATGATTACGACCTTGGCAGTCGACACCATCGACGAGTTCCCACTTAAATCGTCCGAGGAGAGAGTAACGTTAAAATACTTCCCACCATAGTTCAACTGGCTCAACAGCCCATTCGGTTCTGGCCGACGCTTCGAATAATACGCCGGATAAAACCTCTCCACGCGATACCTGACCACATATCAGCTCTAGTCTCGATCACAGTAAAAGAACAACTCACTCGGTAGGATACTTGACCCCGCTCCCAGCATTGTAATCCGCATTCGGATTCGAACCCGTAACAAACACCGATCCGTCTGGCAAGATCGTCGCAGTCGAATGATACATCCTAGCGACCGTACTCTGGCTCAACCCGTCGCGGGACCATCGCGAACCAGCGGGTGCAGATGGGGTGTACAAGATGGGCTTGTACACCGGCTGGTCGGCATAGGATTGACCAATAGCCCATGAGACGTTGCCGTAGCCCGCGACGCCTAGATTCGCTCTATCGATCGGTGATGTCTGAGTTTGAAAATTTTTGGTGTGGAGGATGGTTGGACGTACCCGTTTAGCATGAGTATTTGGCCGGTTGGCAAAAATATCATATTGCCCAGCGTCCTATAAATTCACCTAGCTCAGTAATTAAAAAATTCTACAAATTATGAGATATCCGCACCTTCCCTCGGGCAACGAGTCATCGTTTTCCCATTTGGCAGAAGTATCCGGAGATATCTTGACGCATGTAGAGTCGGCGGGATAAGCGGATATAGCCCAGTCTTCGGTCCATTGGTTCGGTTGGAGGTCAGAGCCGCCGCAAAACCTGTATGATGCTTAGGAAAAGTATCCGGATGTGAAAGTGAGGCTCTTACATGAGTGTTGCAGTCCAGTTATTAGCCGGCGTCAGAGGCATCATGATTGACCCTCCGCTAGCAGGATACGTCCGAACGCTAGAACACGAATCCGATCAGTATATGCGAAAAATTGGCGAAAGTAAACAACTCACGCATGTGGGATATCGTCCAACTCGTACTCGGTGTTGTTTTTGTAATCGAATACCTCCGTCTTCCAATTCGTTTGGATGAACAGGTTTCCGCTGGGCAACAACCACGTCAAGGGGTACAAGTTTGCCGGAAGGGTGGTGGTGAGGATGTTCAGACCAATGGGGTCGCCGCGCGGGGGGAAGAATTCGTATGTCGGGTTATTCTGTCCCCGGTTGAGTACGGGGAGCGGAAGAGGTACATGGAAATAAACGAACCTGTCCGGCGCTATTGACGAATCCACCCCACTGGTTCCCTCCGATGATAATAAGACTCCCGTCCTCCAAGTTCTCGAGCGTAGGGTACCACCGACGAGTTGGCATTGTCGATTCCCACCAGTTACAGGTTTTGTCTTGGCAGGGATTGAGGAGCCGAATCCTAGCATCTGACAATTAGCAGGCGGTGCAAACACGGTCAGGATGGACGGATTACGATTTCCCGCCGTCCACGGTGTGGTACGGCCCGCTTGACCCGTTCTGCATTGGTGCTGTGACCCCTCCCGAGATGACCGCTACGAACCCATTAGCTACTCGTTCGTGCGACCCAGTTAGGAGAGACATGCCTTGGTTACCACCGACGTTTAACCAAGTCCCGTTCCCCAACACTCCGCCTCCCGCACAAAACGAGTTGGTGACGACGTCCATGGGCCGGATCGTGTTGGACTCGACGTCGTACTCGGTCGCCCAAGCAGGATGTGATGGGTTTCCAACCTGGCAATAAAACGCTCCCGGCTTGAACGGCAAATAAAAGGGACCGGGGCAAGCGCACCTTGGATGGGTTATTTTCCGTCTTGTCGACAATGTAAACGCGGTTGTCTTGCCCCAGGAAAAGTTGCATAGCAGAGACCCCGCTGTTACCGACAATCTCGAATTTACCAGGCGTTCCAGACTTGGTCGGTTGGCCTGGGGCAGGGAGCACGGTCGGGTCGCCAACGACAGAGTCGGCGAAAACGGTCGCAAGTGCGAGTACAAGCGATCCTCGCGAGAGACTCATGGTGAGAAAAAATGAACAGCGTTCTAGGAAGATGCCAAAAACGAGTTCGAGCTAGAGAAAAGAGTGTGTCCGAGAGGGTATGTGAGGAAGTTGTAGACCCAACACAAGCCCATTTAAGCGAAACCAAGCACCACCGTAGAGGTGCGGGCAAGCAGTCTGCCCCCAAGCTGGATATCGCACAGCCTGCCCAAGTGCATAAGGCAAAGTCGCCCCATGTCCCAGGCGCAAGTTAAAATCCGCCGAGCCTGTGCGGACGAAAATCAAAACTGTGAAAGGTGCCGCCGGCCCAGCCCGCTGGTCCCTTGATTACGTGCGCCTCCCCACGCTCTGCCGCCGGTCCACGCTCGGGGTCACCAGTGCAGGACAAATGTCCATACAATGGGCTCTCTCCGATTCGGCGTCGCCACAGTCATTGGGACAACCAGAGATATGGAATACACGGAAATTTGATATTGCATAGCGACCTCTCCTTCAATTCTTTCGACCATTTTCAACCTTGTGGTCCCACTGCTCATTAGATAGTAAGACTTGCGCTGATCGATAAATAAGTTTCCCGAAAAAGGAGACCAAAAGGGATACAGCAAATCGCCCCAATCAAACTTGTATTTAGCTCGCAGGGTGTGATATATTGTCGCAAGGCTTCTCGCCTTGGCATCCCGGCGTCGAACAACTTCGTTTCTGCGCTGCCTCGATGTAACCAACCATGGTAATACCCTGCGAATAGCTTCGAACTATTGAGTAGCCCTTAAGGAGGGGGAGGGGCAAAAAACGCAAACAAATATGCGCCGCAACCAGCTACGCTCGTGTGAAGACCGTCGTTTTCATGGAATTTAAGCTTTCATCAAAGGACGAATATCTCTAGGTCACACACAAGACAGATGGAACGGGATTTATTTGCACCATACGAATGGGTACGTAGCGACTAGATAACCTTTCCCGCTGGCTCGAGAATGTTGTCCGAAAGCGGGCGTGGTTGACCAAGTTCAAGGAACCGTCAGCGTTATGACCGATAGGCTGAGCCATAGTGCGGCGGCTGGAGTCGCAGCGAACATGAGGAGTAGGAGATACATGATAAACCTGGTGTACAAAGCCGAAACGTCTCAGACGAGTCTGTAGTACAGGAAGAACGAACTTACCATCCATGGAGCACCAGACGGCCTGCGTACAACGGGGGACATTATGTGAGGTCCCCAAGGAACTAGCTCAAGCGCATGTACTCACGAGGTAAAGAACCCGTTATGGCCGGGCTTCACAAATATTTTGATAAGTGAAACATGGCTCAAGGAGAGATACCGTTCACATACCCCCCAGCTCCCGTTTGCGGACGAGAAGATTGGCCCGTTGCTCGAAGACATCTTCAGTGGGTCGGATCCGACGAGTTCGAGCGAGGCAAGAGAACATCCATTTCCATTACAGTTAGAGGCCGAGTTTACACGGCGTTCGTACGTGAGTATGCAATGACATCTGAAAGGTTTGATCCGTAGCTTACATACGATCCAGGTGCGGCCATTGTGGCTGATCGGAGCTGCGAAGACATGAATCGTTACATCAACAACACTGAGTTAGGAAACATACCTGGACCCTCGTTGACCTTTCCTTTGACCTGTTCCCAGGGGTGGGTTGGCACAGAGATCTTGTGACCGTTTTGAAGAGACACTGGACCATTCACCTTACTTAGGGGGTCAGTAAAGTGAGATGGTTAGTTCGCTGCATCTTGTTCACGAGGGGAAGACTCACGCGATCCAGAGACATTGTTGATTGTAATCACGACTGGAATAGATCCAGTACTTTCCCGACGGAAGAATCATCACCGTGCCGTCAATGGCCCATGTGTCGTGGTTCGGTACAGCTAACCGTCCCAACCAAACGAGAGCATCTAGTTAGTGAGCGTAAAGATAAGGTACTAGAATAGCTAACCCGCATATGACCAGGTCGAGGCCCAAATATCGGACGAGTTGCCCTTGACTGCGCGCGTACGCTGGTTTTGCCCGGTGTTGTTCGCTGTGCCTGCCGCGTAGTAACTTTAGATATTCAGATCAGTTATGTGAACTATGTTCCATAAGGTATTCGCGTACAAATACAAATCCCCGTCGATTTTGTGAATCTCAGGCGCCCCTAGGAGCGGCGATGTGAGCACATACACCTTTTTCGTGTATAAATTGTGCCTTACAGACGTTACAACATCGGTTGGGGTGAGGATCTTTCCAGACCCCCTTGGGATTTGCCGTCTCCAACTTTTCCGGAGACTTGGATAGTACGCAAGAACTTGAGCTACCGGTATAATCGACGTGATTAAGTTGATACGTACGGTAGCACGAGTGATTTTCAGGAGTGGCTAAACAGCTGATATCAATCGCGAGTTCCGACTGGGCAAAAACCACCTACTCGTCAAGCAGTAGCAATCGTCAGAGTAAACCTTCGATAAGATATTTATCATGATTCAAACGCATCATGTCTTTGGTGCGCACCATGAACAGATCTGCCCCATTATTGGGTTTAATAGGGTTGGTAAACGCCGAAACGCAGACCAAATAGAATGACATCAAGGCAGCAGCAACAAACGGCCTCATGGTGGGGTGCTCAAGCCAAACCAATGGCAGCTGTCATTTATATAGATTCCAGTGGGCTGTGAGGCGGTAGCCTATCGAAGTGGTGACAGCCCGAAGCATCAACATTCATGGTGTAATCCTATTCATTCGTTGGAGCTATGAGCAAGGCGGTTCATAGCATGGCGCGAAACCTTGCTTGGCTCCAGGTCTGACTCCAAGCCAGTTCATATTTTGAATTCCGAAGCAAACGTGGACGCTGTGGTGCGCGCACAAGGTGTCACGGGATCAAACATGTAAGCTTGGTGGCGGTGCTATGATTGTGCGCTTGGCCATGTCCACCATCCTGACGAGAAACGATGGGGCTAACAACTTCCTCCCTGCTGAGATCCTACTAGCCATCGCAAACTACTGTTCTCACTCTGATCTTCGTGTCATGGCCTTGCTAAACACTTATTTTTATGATATCATCGCACCCAAAATCTATGCAAACGCCAGATTAGAGGGCTGCCACTCGATCAGACGGTTCTCTGACACGCTCCAAAGGCGCCCTCGTCTGGGCCCTGCCCTGCGTTCTCTGTATATTACTTCACTTGGTGTCCCCTTGGAACCTTTTGACGCCGCTGTTGACTCGGTACGGCAAATCTTGGTTTCTGCTCCAAACTTGAGCGATCTCACGCTCTCGGTGGAAAGAACGGTCGTCCAAGAAATAATTCGGGGCGTACCCTATCATTTTTCGCTAATCCGATTCGCTGCCCCTATAGTAGGCAGTCAGTCCGCCCCCGATGTTGAATTCTCTCGGTTTCTACAGGGTCTAGAGGAGCTAGAGGAACTAGTTATCCTCAAAGACCCGCTGCTCGCGGTCGCAAGTGACGCTACAATCGGAGACGTGGACCCACAGTCCCTGCCGAGACTCCGTTCTGTTTCCGCCAATCTCGAGAATCTGGTGACCCTAGTTCCTGGTCGGCCTGTGAGCCGAGTGAGCACACAACATGCGTTACTGGACACATCAGAATACGAGGTTTTTGCAACCACGCTATCTCGATCGCTGGTCCCAATCGATGTTGTCGATGTATCATCGATTTCTACCTCGGTTCATACTCTCCTAGCCGATTCTGACGGCCTAATCGCGGCCATGCATCGCCAGTCTGTTCAACCTAAACAATTGATAATAAACATCACTTTCAGTCTAGAACCCCTGGACCAATATTTAAGTGTATGGAATGACCTGCCTGTGAGTTGGCGTATCCCACGCTAAATACGGGATCTTATCGAACAAGTAGTTTTTCTATTACATCTTCCCGAACATTTTAATGGGACTCGGACTGATGGGTCTCAGTGGCTTCCACCGCTTGGAAACGCTCGAGCTTACTCGGCGCCCGCGTTCTACGGCTTGGATAGAAGGGAGAAGGACAGAACCATTTGAACAGGAACGTAGGGCGTTCGGTTGGATGAAACGATCTTGCTCATCATTGAAGGTTTTGAGTATTTTTGGCGTCGTAATTCGAGATTAAGACGCTGTGATGCTGGTCCCCACGCAACAGCGGATTTGTCGTATCTCCCCACCTTTAGTCTCGGGCTCGTGGTTCACCCGTATGCTATCATCTACATAATCCAAAGTTACATGGCATTGTTACGGAGCCAGCTTCTTGTTTGCAGGAGCACCTATACACTAGGCTTTTCTATGTGCATTGTATTCTCCACCTATAACTCTCCGACTCCCAGTCGGCCCAGTGTAACAATTCCTAGTCCTAGCTTTCTACCCTCGATAACTCTTTTGGGAGATTCGTCGCCTCGAATGGACCCAGATCCTGATATAAAGAGACACATTTCATAAGGGGCGAGGGTGTTCGATAATTGATAGGATATAAACTTGCTAATCCTCGAGATTGGTCCACACTTCCAGCGTGAAATCCCGAGTCGGGTCACAACGGTCAACTCATCTGCTTACAGCTGGGCTAGCTATTTTGTACGCTTCATCATTTTTCTACAATTCGTGGTCCACACAATCGAGCTCAGCCTCTCCTGAAATAATTTGAGCCCGAATAGTGTGGTGACCCATAATAAAGAAAGACTTCCGAAGAAAACGAGGTTTGTGGTCACGAGATCGGTGGCGTAAGCGATGTGGCGGTGCTGTGCGCGTGATTGTGCACTGGGCCATGGCCACCATCACGGCGAGAACATGGGTACCAGTACTATCAACCTGCTCCCGGCAGAGATCATACTAGCCATCTAAAACTACTGCTCTCACCACGATCTGTGTGTTCTGGTTTTTCTGAACATCCGTTTTCATGATATCACACCTGAAATCTATGCGACCGTCAGACTGGGGAGCTGCCACTTGGTCAGACAATCCTATGACATGCTTGCCCAGGGGCGTCCTTCCCTGGGACCAGCCTTGCGCTCCTTGTGTATTGCTGCGAATTCCGTCCCCTTGGGATCCTCCGACACCCTTGTTGACTCAGTACGGCAAATCTTGGCTCCCACCCCAAACCTAAATGATCTCGCCCTCTCCATGGATAGTACGGCCATCCAGGAGATGACCTGAGACGCACACTACCTTGTTCGCCAATTTGTCTTGCTTCCCTTACAATAGGCAGTCGATCCGCCCCTGGTGCCGAATTTTCTCGGTTTCTGGAGGGTCGAGATGGGCTGGAGGAGGTGGTTGTCTTGAACGACCCGTTGCGCGAAATCACCAATGATATTACGATCGGGGGCATAAATCCCCAGTCCCTACCGAGACTCGGTTCTATTTCGGCCAATCTTGAAAATCTGATGACACTAATCCCTGGTCGACTCGTGAGCTGAGTGGCCATGCAACGTGTCGATAATTGATCGTTCCGAATACGACGTGTTTGCGACCACGCTATCTCGGTCGCTGGTCCCGATTGACTTGGTTGATGTGTCCTCGTTTTATGGCTGGATTTGTGCACTCCTTCCAAATTCTGACGGTTTACTCGCGGACATGCACCGCCATCCGGTTCAACCCAAACATTTGACGATAAACATCGCTCTTAGGGCTGAGCTCCAGAGGCAGGACACACCTATACTATGGGATGTAGGGCACGTGAGCCCAGATATGGCTTGCGATAAACATAGGCTCTTATTGAACTTGTAGTTTTTCCACTATCTCAATCGGAATCTTTTATTCCTCCTCGGGCATATGGATCTCAGTGGCTTCCGTCGCTTAGAAACGTTTACACTTACTCAACGCTTTGGGCCTACAGCTTGGCTGTGGACGAGGACGGAGCCGTTTGAACCAGAACGTCGGACATTTGAAGAGATGAGACGATCTTGGCCATCATTGAAAGTTTTGAGTCTTTTTGACGCCGTAATCCGAGATTAAAATGCTGTGACGCTGGTCTCCACGCAACAGCACGTTTCTCGTATCCACTGACATTTCATCTCGAGCTCGTGGTTCGCCCGCCTCCTACATAATCCAAAGTTACATGATTTTGCTATGGGTCCAGCCGCATGTTTGCAGGGGCACTCATACACTAAGCTTTTCTATGGGCGCTGAAATCTCCGCCTATCACTCTTCAACTCACAGCCAAGCCACGGTCTAGTGGAACGATCCCTAGCTCTAGTTCTCCACCCTCGATCAATAACCCCCTTCAAGAGATTTCATTACCTCGCACCGTCGCAGATCCTGGTGTGAGAGGGTACAATGTTTTGTAAAGGGCAAGAGTGTTCAGTAAATAATAGGATACCGGTCCTCGAGATTCGTCTATAATTTCAGCGTAGGATCCCAAGTCGAGTCAATGATAAATTCATTTTTGCCGACTGGGCAAGCTACCTACTACGATCCGCTGTTGCTCCACAACTCGTGGTCCACACGACCGAATCCATGCCCTCCCCCGAACAAATTTGAGCCCGAACAGTGAGGTGCTTCACCTTTATAGAAATTCGTAGCCTACACACTCGAAGTAATCCGGGGCGGGAATTGGCTGGTCACGCTCGCATGGTGAAACAGTTTGTCATTTTGCCTAAAATTTGCTGTGAATATGATTGTCCGAATTTACGCCTCGGCTGGTTGGTTCCTGCTCGTATATCTTTGGTGCAATTCCTATGCGTTCACTGCAGGCGCATACACCTGGTGATGGGCGTTTAAGATCGCTTCTACATTCAACGTTCAGTCCCTCGTACGTAACGAACGAAGGAGCACGTTCACATCCATTCATCTCGACGTGAACTTCGTTGTATCGCAAAGTCAGGCCAGAGCATGTAATGCATGACTTTAGGATGATTTATCGTTTCATCTGTGCGCAAAATTAAGACGCAAAGTGAAATAGGAGAGGGACACACGACGAATATACACGTTCATTTAGCTTCGTCCTCTCGGAGTCCGCTCAAGGGTAGAACTTGCGGTTCTCGTTCCCGCCGAATAGGTAGACACGAATTTCGGTGAGCATCTAGATCCAAAACGGTTCATTCGGCGGGGGAAAAGATAACAAACGAATATCGGGAACAAAAAGACCCAAAAGAGGGTAAAATGTTGCGAGATAACGAAAGGTGATGAGACTGATTACGTACGCGATCCTCCAGGAGCCTCAATCGCTCATCCAGGGTGTTATCGAGAGTGATACCCTTGGCCCCGCTAATCAGCTTGACACCGCCAGCCCTAGATAAAATTAGGCACCAAGTCAGTAACATAAAAACGGTGAGCATATCCCTGTCTGTGTGACACTCCCGTCGCCGTTCATCCTGCTTTTCCCATCCCACTCGGAGCGACAAACTAAACAAGTGCTGGTGACGCGACTCACCTAGTCGTGCGAAAGCGGGTCGAGCGTTATCACCAGGCGACTCGGCTGTCCAGCATCAGGCGCGAGGCGCAGCGAACTAGTAAGGCGGGTCGAAGACAAGAGACAAGTGTCGCGCAAGAAGCCCCGAAAACACGAAAGATCTCGTTGCCGACGTTGCGGATGGCAGACGGCGTCGATTGCGGGGAACCGTGGCCTAACGATCGCTACTCTCAAGTTTGACATTCAGCCGCAGAACTGTTTGTTGGTATAATCCCATCGCTACCCCGTACGCGCGGTATCCAGATGGCCATAAACTGTGAATGAGTTCGTGTCAAAGTGTGGTAGGAATTGGTCATCGAGGATCGCCACCGGCCTGTGATGTACTAGCCTCGGCATCAGGGTCTAGGCCTGGCCGGTGCTTAAACGTAGAGCTACCCTCTGTTCTTAGTTTGGAAAGCAAATTATCAATTGCGACACTCACGGGTTCCGGGTTATATGGGACGCAATCAATCTGCCCCACAAACAACACATTTCCCCTGCATAGCACCACCAACTCGTCAACTGCAAACGCGCCTGGACAAGGGTGTTGCAAACTGGGGAGAGCTGTGCGGCCACGGCAGGCGAGAGAAGAGAATGCTGGAAGGGGGTGAATGCAGTGAACGCGTCGTGGTCGGATGTAGGCTCGTCGAGGGCGAGAATGGGGGTGGGGTGATGGGTACGCAACCGATGGGGGTTGGCGGCGTTCTCCTGATATACATAATTAAAATGTCATCTTGTTTGAATCTGGGACGACGAAGGAGGCCTTAGATACCTTGCGAAGAGCGCCCTTGACCACCGAATCCGCTGCGTCCCGCGACACAAGCCCTTGAATCGCCCGTTCTTCGACCAAACGCCTCGGTTTGACAGATACACAAGCAGGGAGGCGAAGTGCTGCTACACTCTCGAATCTTCTCGAACGGTCCTAAAAGTAGAAATCGATAAACTCAGCCGGACCAATCAGTAAGACGAGCGGGCAAGTGATCATACCTGCCTCGCAAACCCAATTCCGGACCGAATGTTTCGAGCGGAGGGAGCGGCCGCGACACCTGTACCTGGGTTCATATGTTAGGTTTGTACCTGAAGAGAAGAGAACTAGGGTGTCACGAATATGACGCAGATAAACCGGGAGAAGGCCCACCGGCTAATAACCGGTAGATTCGGGCAGAAGAGCTGTTTAACTGCGCCTGGGTCCTCTCCGTGGGTGATTAGTATGGCGGGAACCAAGCTGGCTCTGGGAAAACTCATATCGCCATCTCCTCTCCACTATCACCGCGTGGAGAGACCATGGACGATTACGTTTCCCTTGTCGTCCACAGGATTCGCCTTGGACATCCGCTGAGGATGTGAGATCGCAAAGGGAGAGGAACCGCTTGCCGCTGAGAGCGAATCAAAAAACGCCAATCCGTCGACGCGAAGACCGAAGATTATGGCGGAAGTATAACCTTTGATTCCGCGACGCCGGCTTGGCCTAAGATCTCCAGACTCTTCCAGGCGATTGTAGGATTCGGGACGAGGACGACGGAGTCCGGCAGACCAATCCAGACTCGCATGGCACGTAATGGTCGCACCTCACCAACGGTTTCATGAGACTCAAGATTTTCTGGCCTACGATTTCACATTCCAGGCCTGGGAACGGACCACAAAACAGTCGAAGATGCGGGTTGGCACTCGTGACGATCACGGTGTCGGTTGGAATATAGCAGAGTGGCGCAACGTGATTGCACACGCTTGGCCGATGACAAAGCGGCCGCATTCAGGGCCCATCACGTGGGCAGGGCGATGGAAGGAGACCAAGAAAAGCGTAAGATATTTGTTCTGCATAATCGACGATCGCAAAAGCCGAGCGTGATGCACAGTGGTACTAGGACGACCTTTGCCCGTTTACCGCTAGAGCGAGGACTTGCCCATCAGCACCGCGTTGCCACCGGGTGATCCCCACCACAATCTAGCCCGCATGAGCGCCTGATAGTATACGCTTCGATGCTCGTGATGTCACCGTTATCGTTGGTAATGTCCGCCTTGCACACATTGTGCTCAAGCGCTTCCGCGGGGTCCGCCGATGTTCAGCCACCCGTATTAGGAAGTATGATAATGTCACATGCCAATAACCAGCGTATCCTGGCGGATTGTTTGCAGCAGAGATAACAACAGCGCATACATGCATATCATTCTCTCCCTTACACCTTCCGCGATTAGATCCTGCTTGAACGTGATTATGTAGAGGAGTGGGCCGGGCCGGGTCCGTTATCTTGAATACCACACTAGGTGTTATTCAGATAGCTTTTTAGTGACGACACAGGTGTTCAGTCATCATCCACAGATCAACAACCAGCCAGGCTGCTACAGCGGTGCTCACCAGGTTAAGCGCTTGACGGCGCAAAGCACGATGGGCGGTCCCAAGAAAGGGTGAATTTCGATCGGCTTCGATTCCAGCAGAATTGCACCTGCCGGAAGGTTCTACGCGCTGGGTCGTGCGGTTTTGCCTGGAACCAAGCTTCGGACCCTGTCAGACCCTAACCGCCGATCGTCTTCCAGAGAGCTTGGAACAAAAGGGCGTACTAGGGGGGGGCTGATTTGGCGAGGGCCATAAGTACATAAAACGCTTGTAAATGCACATTGAACAAGTAAGGAAAGTTGTAGGGTAAGGTCGAAACTATTACCAAACGTCTTTTACCGGGTGAAAATCGAGGGTTTTGGGGTGAATATATGCGAAGCGCGAGGGGGGGATTTCACTATGAGTCGAGCGATTTGAAATCCATCAAAAGCTAAGCGCTGTGGCGGATCTGCTGCGCACGACGAGCACTTGGCTTTCAAACTCGACTCAACTGGTTCTTAACTCGCTCAAACTCGTGTAATTTATCATTACAATCAGCT
>WSTK01000355.1:0-33737 GCA_019616945.1 Ceratobasidium sp. 414
TATTCGACAAAGTCGCCCTAGTAGACCGTGTAGAATATCGACTAGGCTGTCCAGGATCATTCTGGCGAGCTTTGGGCAGCATTTCAGACGATTCCAACGGGCTGACGGTGAGTTATTCGCGTAATGACGACGGGAGATAGCGAAAACTTCCAGAGGCGCCGAGACCAGCCCTAAATAACACTAGGACTTTTCCTCTCTTCGCCGGGCCTCTCGCCAAACCTGCCACACTTCGATTTTGATTTTTTTATGCTTGCGTACTAAGGTTTCTGGGCCCTACGAGCAACATTTATTATTCATATTTTATTTATTAACATGTGTGGTGTCGAGTTCCGGACCCCCCCTCAGTCTACTAGGAGCTTTCCACTAAGCTCCGTGGTGGTGCCAACCCGGCGATTGCTTGCTATCAGAGGGTGATGTAAGCATCGCCGAAAACGGACAGCTTATGTTCTAGGCAAGATCACCCTAGGTAGCACAGCGTGCAAAGACCCGGAAGTCGTCTGGGCTGTCGCAGAAAATCTGCTAAAAAGCGAGAAAAATCATCCTCAAACTGCCATGGAATATGTTTTCTAGAAAACAATAATTCCGGTGTAGAAGACTTGGCCTGACAGCATTATACAAAAGCACCTGACGCGAACTCTACGGATTCGACCACAACTCCAGCTTACGGCGTGATGTTCGGTCATCGACTGTCGGCTGCGACAAATACGTTTGGCTTCCGCAGCACAACAGAATGTCTTGGCACCCCCGTAACTCTGACAGTTGCTTTCTTCTGGAATGTGTCGTACAGCGTACATTGTCGGCCCGGCAACGCCAAGCATCCAAGCCTTGTCCTAAGCGGGTATAAGAACGCCCGCCCTGTCCCCACATCCTCAGGTCGCCCAGTCTGGTCCACTTGGCTGCCCCATCTGCTTTCTTTCTTATATCTTTACTATTTCATTCTCACATTATTTTTCGTCTCTTTGACATTGGCTCTCATTCAACTCTCAAGCTTCGACAAGAGAAATCTCGATCTGCTTGTCTGAATGTTCACTGCTCCTCTTGCCCGTGCGACTGTCATGCACCACCAGCGCCACCCAAGTGCGTCCGGCTTGCCACCCACCTCTGCTATCCACGCCGTAATCATGGCAAGTGCCGCAGCTTCGGTCTATAAATCCACTAGTACGTCCCCCAAGTCCCTTCCCTCCGCACCACACTTATTCACTTCTAGACACACGCACGGCACACAACCAAGACCAACCGCCAGCTGCAAAGCCCGCAACCAAGTACGCCGAGGTGGACCCCCAGATGTTCATCGACTCGCCATTTGTAGGCGGTACGACGCTCTCGCCCGCGACCTCGCACGAGTCGACCCCGGCTCAGTCTACGAAAAAGGCTAGCCCGTTTAGCTTGAAATACTTCAACCCCTCGAGCGATCCGCGTTTGCTCGCCATGTAAACGTGGCCATTGGTCTATTGCTGGTTCGTCGGGCATGAGCGCAGGTCGCGAGCCGACGTCTTTCTCCTTTCGGGTTGATTCCATTTTTTGCATAATTTATTACCGTCGGACACAATTGGACGCTTTTGCGATAGTGATAGGCTGGGTTTCTTTATTCGCTTTGGAAGCAGATGTACACTACAGGACCACCATGACCTCTATGCACTAGAATAGCTACACTCGGAACCTGTAGTCGAGTCTGGACCCAAGCCGCACTTGCCACCGGCCCGCCCCGGCGCTTACACATCCCAATTCGAAATAACGTGATCGGGATGGAAATAGCCCGGTACAACTTGCTTCCTCGCGACTCCCCACGGCCGGTGAGATGACTTGGGCTCATATTATTATGATCCGCGGGGCGCTTTTGTTCTCGACCACCACAGGCGACGAACAGCCAGGCTAGTCGTGCGTACTTGGCCCGCCCATTCTTGTACTTGTACTAGTACTCGACTTTTTCCCATTCTTGGTCACACGCCCACCGGGAAGGATTTTGATTCGGCCGCTGTGGGGCTTTATTGAATTACGACTGAAATTTTATTGCTGGTGAGTTTGCCCCGTTTCTCTCGCTCGTGTTTTGTTCCTCACGGCAAACATACTTGGCCGTCGTTGCCGTCACCAGCCCCATAAACGGAACGCCAAGCCCTCTTACCACCCCGGCTCAACGCCCGGCACTCGTATCATGTCCCGTCCCTCTCTCGACCGACACATTTTCATCCCCGCACCAGTCCCTACCTCTGGTGGAGATGACCCCAATGCTGCACCCCCGCGACCTTCCAACGCCCTCGTCGAGTTTTACAAACAAAACCAAGGACTACTCCTCATCGCCGCCTGCCAATTCTTCTTCAGCTTGATGAATTTGTGCGTAAAAGTGTTGACGGTGCTGGAAAAGCCTGTTCCGACGTTCGAGGTACGTTCTTGTTCCTGTCCCTGTTTCTGACCATGGGGATCAAACGTTGTGGGTGTCCTAGCTGGTAGCTGTCCGAATGGGGATTACGTATATATGCTGCCAGGTGTACATGTGAGTCTATTGCTGCCCAGATATTTCAATAATGATGTACTAACGGGGCGGGTGCACGCAGGTTCGCATCGGGCGTCCCGGACCCCATACTCGGACCGAAAGGTGCCCGTATGTGGCTCGTCATCCGGGGTGTTGTTGGGTACGTCCTCTTGCCCTGCTTCCCATACCCGGAACTAATCCCGCGCAGGTTCGTTGGCCTGTTCGGGCTCTACTACTCTCTCCAATACCTGTCTCTCTCCGACGCGACGGTCTTGACGTTCTTGTTGCCCACCGTGACAGCTGCGTTTGGATTTTTATTTTTGCGCGAGGCGGTTTCCTGGAAACAAGTGGTTGCGGGAGGTGTGTCCTGCATTTCAGAATCGAGTACAAGGTCTGGAGGTTGAGATTGGGATACAGGGACGTCGTTGTCGGGCGTGATCTTGATTGCGAAACCGACGTTTTTGTTTGGTGGGGGTGGGAAGACGGATGTTGGAGCTGGAGAGGGCGGGCCGGTTGTCACCGAGGCGCAGCGGATGGCTGCTGTTGGGTGCGTCCTTTTTATTCTTTTTTGTAATGTAAATTAACTGTTGTGCCTTGTAGTGCGGCTTTGATAGGGGTATTCGGTGCTGCAGGCGCATGTAAGTCCTCCTTCTTTCCCCGCCTTTCCTCCCACCAGCTCATATAACAAAATCGGCAGACACTTTGATTCGCGTAATCGGCAAACGCGCCCACCCGATGCATATCATGTCTTACTTTTCCCTTTGGTCTGTGATTGGTGCGACGATTGGCATGTTGGTCACGCGTACCAGCTGGGTCCTTCCAACACGCTGGACATGGCTCGGTATGTTGCTTTTGATTGGGCTGTTTGGGTTTTTGGCGCAGGTGTGTACTTTTTCCCACCCCCCCTCCCCCTTTTCCCTGTCCCGCTTTTCCGCCCAGCCCTTACTTTCCCTCGCCGTTGCGACGTCTGACCCTCGATAGCTCCTCCTGACCCTCGGCCTCCGACGCGAAACAGCATCCCGCGGCTCGCTCGCACTGTACGTTCAGATCGTGTTCTCACTCGTGTTCGAGCGTCTGGTGTTTGGCGTGAGCCCGGGCGTGCTGAGTGTCGTCGGGACATGTATTATTATCGCGAGTGCGATATACATTGCGGTGCGTTTTTATCTTCTTTTCAAGCTCTTGTGCAGAACTTATATGCGATTTCGTTCGGTAGTTGAACAAACCAGATACCAAGAGCTCTGCCCGCGCCAACTCCGAGTCTGCCTCGGCTGAGGAAGGGCGCGGTTTGCTCGACGGAGACGAGAGCGGAGACGAAGTTGAGGATGATGAAAATGCCAAAGGACCCGAAGAGCAACGCAATTGATTTAATTGTAGATTTTTTTGGTTCCGAGTTTTTCGTCTGGTAGACACGCATGTAGCATCAATCATCTATATCACTAGCTATAGCCTAAACCCAGTGAGCGCAATTAGGATCCAAAAAGACATGCGAATAGCGACACGGAATACAGGACAACAAAGTCGAAATGCAAGAGAGCGCGGTCAAAACGCCAGGTTTCACAGCTCTACCAAAACTTCGTAATATCTCTAACATGCAACCTCTAATGCTCTAGTTCTCGCGCTCCTTGAGCGGGACCGGCTCGTACGCGCCCTTTTGCGAGGTGGTCGTCGGCAACGAACTGTCCCGACGTTCACGCTCGACAACCTCCTGGTTCTTGATCCACGTGTAGTAGATTGAGCCGAACAAGATCAGGGCAATGCTCGTCGCGCGACCGCTGTCAGACACACGCGCGTCAGGTTCAGATCTTGGAGAAATTGAGGTAATTTTGGCCAGGCTCACCCGGAGATCAAGTCATGGAAGAACCACACGCCCAAAATCGACTGGAGGACACCCTTGACGGCGCTCGAGACCATGTGTGTGATCGGGGACGTCTATATAAATCCACCACAATAAATTAATTATTAAAAAGAAATGACTAGGCTAAACGAGTAACGACACTGCGACGTCTACGCTACTTACAACTTTGATGCTCATGAACCCGGCAATGTTGATGAGGAAGCCAAACAGGCCGGTGATGGCCGAGCCGTAGATAAAGGTCTGGAAGGCGTCCATGCCTTGGGAAGAGGGGACAGACGGGGTGAGGAGGAGTTCGAGGACGTCGGGGCCCTCGCCAGCGAGGATGATGAATGGCGCAAGCGCGACGGCGCTCAAGAGGTTGTTGTACCACGCCAGGTCGAGCGCCGAGTTGCCGACGACCGGCAGGCAAGACTTGATAACAACCGCCAAGAGGGCCGTGGTGAAGCTCGATAGGACACCGAAGAAGATGCCGATTAGCGAGGGCGATGCCGACCCAGCCAAGGACGAGCCAGCAGACGAGGCACTATCGAGAAGGACGCCGACAAAGAACCCGGCGGTGACGAACGCGCAGGCAAGGAGGACCTTGAGGCTCGGGCGGGTGTGGATAAGCACGGCGCTCGTTGCGACAGTGATCGGAAGGACCAGACCACGGGCGACCTGGTAGAATGAGGCATCGACATACTTCAGGCAGTAGTTGTTGAAGCTGTGGGCGCTCAGGTGAGATACGAAATGAATTGCAAGGGATGGGCGCGTACCTGAGCCCGAGGACGTTGCATGCGATAAGCGGCGCGAGGCCCCGCACGATATGAATGTCGAGAGTGCGCGGGAGCTTGAGGAAGCCGAGAACGTGGCAGGCGAGGAAGAGAATGCAGGCGATGATGAGCTGGGTGAGCAGGAAGAAAAGTGGTGTTTTTGTCCCGTTGAGCACCCATTTGTTCCTGCCACGGGGTTAGCTGCGGAAAAGTGCTGGCGCTGGAGGGACGTACGCAACGACCATCTGCGAGACGTCAGTACATGAGGTACGTAGGAGTGTATAAGGCTTACTGCGATGGCGGCAACGAGGTAGAAAACGACGGTTGCGGCCTGGCACGCTGTCAGCCCTAGCTGCTGCACAGGTCGACATACGCACCACTTTGACCCGGGAAGCTGGCTTGTCGTCGGACGGCATCTTAGACTAGACAGGGTGAGTACGTCGTCTGAATGCGCGTCGACGACTCACAGCAACACGTAAAGGAGAGTGAGTGTGGTGAAAAAAGTCGAGGCAGAATGGAGAAAGTCGAGACTCGCCGAGCTTGTTATCTGCTTCTAACCTTATTTCCAAGCGCCGGGCTCTTACCTGCGACGACGACGACCATGCCTCAGCACTCGGTATGTCGCCCTCGTTCTAGTCTACTCGTGCTAAATCTGTGCAGGAAGACGACGTGATTAAGTCTTTGACCACTGGTGAAGTCAACGCTGGCTCTCTTGGTACATTCAGCGCTCTGGGTCTCGACTTCAGTGGCGGCCTCGGGCTGAGCCTCGGCGACCCCAGCACGAGCTTCAACCCCGCCTGGGCATACGAGGATGGCGCAGTGGGCACGGGAGAGGGTGATGACTGGGAAGACACGGTCGACGCCGAGATGGGCGATGGGGATGTAGATGACGAGGTCAAGGCCGAGACGTCCAGTCCAGGTTTATTCTCCCCGCCCGTACCAAAGCGACGGCTGGTCAAGAAGACGCGTACGGTGGTCGTGCCCAGGAAGCCAAATGTGCGGGATATGTTTCCTGCGTTTGATCCTGTGCGTCCTTGCGACTTTACCGAGCTGTTCAAAGGGCGCGCGCCGGTCAAGCCACGGGTAAACAAGACGAGGATGTTTCGATGTGAGTTGGTGTATAAATTTGTGTCTTTTATATCTACTGATTAAAGTGTAGCCGAGGTTATCCAGCCTGAGAAACACCCCCGACCTGTAAATATATCGCTCGCGCCATTTGCATCGTCAGAGACTCGTGCCGAAATCGGTCAACCAGTGACGGCGGCGAGCAAAACCAACGTCGACGATTCCTTGCGCAAGGCACTCTCGGTACGCCCTGCTCCCCACATGTCAACTCTCTCCTCACTCACAGACTCCAGACTGCCTCGGGCAACATCCCCCTCTCGCTCGACGACCGAAGCTTCGACCCAATCATACTTGACGACTGGGAAGATCAGATTATCTACGACCGTGACTCGTACGCATCCCTCTCCCCTCTTGCCCCTCTGTACTAACTCTACAAATCAGGACACCCAAAAAACTCGCCCCTCGCCCGAGCGCAACTGCCCCTCTGAACCCCTACCTCACTCACCCAGCTTACGACTGGGACAATTCCATTCTCTGGACGCGCAGCTCGGATCCCTTGGATCCTCCCCCTGCCTTGGACGACCCACACCTCCACCTCCCGCTCCCACCTCCCAACCCCGCAGCTGCTCAACCCGAGGCGAGACCAAAGAAAAAGCTGCGTACCGAAGGCGGCGCAGGTGCAGGTGCCGGGGCGGCCGGGAGGGACAAGTATAACTTGAGCAACGACCATTATTACGAGGTGTCGAGAGAGAGGCAGAGGGTCAGGCAGACGTTTGGGAACCTGGTGGTGCAGCATGCGTATCCGGCTCTGAAGCTGCAATTGCCATTCGTACGTCCCATCTCATCCTTCCCCTTCTTGGTTGCACTAACGGTTGGATTGGTGTAGTACAAAACCCGCCTCACGAAACAAGAAGCCCGCGCGTTCCACCGTCCCGCACTTCAAATACCTGCCAACATCGAGTTCAGGTTTACGCGCGTGCGGAACCTCAAGAAGAAAAAGGACAAGAGCGGTAGGAGGGTGGTGAACGAGATTTTGAAAAAGACGAGCGATTTGACGTTGAAGGATAATTCGGCGTTTGTCCTGTGGGAGTATTCGGTGAGTACAACTACGGGATGTGATAGCGGGTGGGGTTGATGATGTGGGTGGTGTGGTAGGAAGAGCATCCGGCTGTGATTTCGAATTTCGGGATGGGGAGCGTGTTGGTTAATTATTACAGGAAGAAGGACGAGAAGGATGATCATATTCCCAAGGTAGGTATCTCTGCCCCTCCTTGCCCCCTCATCTGAACTTGGTTGATGCAGGGTGACCTTGGGGAACCTTTCGTTCTGGAACCCAACGACGAGTCGCCATTCTTCAAGTATGGCTCGATTCAGCATGGTCAAACCATCCCGGCGATGTACAGTAACCTTGTACGAGCACCACTGTTTAAGCACACGCCGTCGCCCACCGATTTCTTGGTGATCAAGTGAGATCCTTGCCTCTGTTCTTTGTCCTCCCCTCACCGTTTTCCCTCAGGAGCACAACCCGAGGCGAATCTAAATACTACATTCGCGAAATCAAGCACCTTTACGTTACTGGTCAGACCTTCCCCGTTGTCGAAGTGCCCGGCCCGCACTCGCGCAAGATCACACATACGATCAAGCAGAGGCTAATCATCATTGCGTGCAAGCTGTTGACAAAAAGCAAACACGAGCGACTAAAGATTTCGAGGCTGATGAAGTATTTTCCGGATCAAAACGAGTTGCAGATGAGGCAGCGTCTAAAGGTGGGTTTCCTTTTAACAGCCTAGTTGGACCGAAACGGATTCATTTTAATTTATGGTAGGCCTACCTACAAGATTTCATGGAGTACCACCGCCGAGGCGAGCACCAAACCTTTTGGCGTCTCAAACCCAACTTTGCCCGGCCATCTCCAGCCGATATGCTTAAAATGGTCGAGCCCGAACACGTTGTCCTCTCCGAATCTATGATCGTCGGCCAACGGCATCTTCTCGATGCTGGCTATGGTAAATCAGAAGCCGACTTGGACGTCAAGGATGGGGATGAGGGAAAGTTGGATACGGAGCAGCAGCTTGCGCCATGGATTACTACCAAGAACTTTATTCATGCAACGCAGGGCAAAGCGATGCTCAAGTTGCATGGCGAGGGCGATCCGACGGGGCGTGGAGAGGGATTTAGTTTTATCAGGGTTAGTATGAAGGAGATTTTCGTTCCTGCGGGAGAGGATCCAGAGGAACTGAATGGTACGTTTCTTTCGTACCTGCCTCTCTTTCAAGTCGGATGTTGATGCGAAATGCTCCTACTAGCGGAAGCCAACAGCCGTCCCAAGAACCAACACCGGTACAACGTCGCGCAGCAACAACAAGTCTACAAATCCGAGATTGAACGTATCTGGCGCTCCCAGTTCCGCTCGTTGAGCAACAAGGTCCCGCCGGAACTCACGGCTGAAGAAGCCGCTGCGCCAATGTACAAACAGCCCAAGGAGCCCGAGGGCCTTCACTTCAGTTCCAAACCGAGCGGGAGTGGGCTCAAGTCTCGGCATTCGTCGGTGGGCGCGATGAGTCGCGCGTCATCGGTCGATCGGGATGGGGCGCAGAAGGAGGACGGGAAGACAGGTACGAGGGTGTTGAGGATTCGAAGGCAGGCGGTGAGTGTTTTGCTGGTTTTTGAGAATGAGGTGTCGAGGTGTTGATTGTTCGTAGGCGGACGGGACGTGGTCAACTGAGATTGTGCGGAGCGATAACGTGATTTCGGCGTATGTGGCTAGGCGGATGGAGATCGAGGAGGAAAATATGAGAGCGGAGGATTATATTCCGACGGGAGACAAGGCCAAGGACGAGCGCATGAAAGCCAAGTGAGTCTTTTCTTTTTCTGATGGATGAATGTTAACGCTTGGTGTGTCTAGGCTCCTAGAACAGCTGAACAAGATGAAGAAGAACCAGGAACGTCGACTGAACCGAAAGAACGCCAAGGCTATCGAAGCTGGCGAGGCGCCGATGCCGATGCCTGCGACAGCTGGTACGCCGGACGCGCCGGGGCGAGAACGCCGCTGCGGAAACTGTGGACAGCTAGGACACATGAGTGCGTATCCCAACCAATCATCAGTTCACGCTCGACTCACGACTATTTAGAAACCAACCGCAAATGTCCCCGTTGGGCCGAATTCAACCAGCCCAACACAGGTGCCGCTGGATCGCCTGCCCCACCCCCCACCCCGCTGGGTGGTGCTGGTTCTCCGACCAACCCTTCGACAAACTTGCCAGTCCGCCAGTCGTCATACTTTCAGGCTGCGACAAGCCCTCTCGCGACGAGTCCGCCAATTACGGCTGATCAGGAACCGGATGAGTATTCAGGGAGGGCGTTCAGTCCACCGGCTGGGACACCAACTGGGTTCAAGTTGAAATTGCCCCGACCGGGTGCATAGATGATGGGTCATTGGGGTCAAGGACTAGCTTTTTGTGTACTATAGGCCTCGCGATATATAATGTTGTGATTGTAATTGATGCTATTCGAGGGCTGTGGCCAATTTTAATTTTGTATAAAAAAAAAGAACTAATCAAGCCTGCCTGCCGGCGCTAAGGCGTGGCATAGCCACCAACTCAAGTCCTGGCCTGCGCCACCACGCCGTTTGCATGACTGTGCCGGCCGGTTTTCTCTTCTTGATGCTCGTGTCGCTTATTCGAGGCTGAATTCTGATTAAGCTCGTCTTGTTTGCCCTTTGTTCAACAGTCAACTGCTCGGTCCATCTGCGCTTTGCTATGCTGTCGATCCATTGTATCCCGCAGGAACTTATTATAAAAATAATTTTGTATTGCGACTATGTTTCCATACTACGATTCTCGTCGGTGAGTGTACAACCCGGGTAACTTGCCGCTTCGTTCAAACTAGCGTCCAGACGTGCAAACTCTGCAATGCGCTAGTCAATCGTTCGAGCGCGATTCAATTGCAAGTCGAGCTGGAGGCAAACGGCTTCCGAATTTCGGACGAGGCACAGCAAGCTCTGTCCGGCGGAACGGCCGCACAATTGCTCAACGAGTTCAAACGCTATAGAGACGGTACGCCCCAACTGAGCCCCTTAGCTCCGTGATCATCACGCAGAACCTTTCACAGGATGGCTATATCTCAAACTCGGACCCGCTCTTAGACTTGAGCCGGCCGATGCGGATATGAGGCTGTATGAGCTTCGACAAGGGTTCTACGCAGCGGCGCTGTCGAGCACGCATGCCCTACCAGGAACCGTCAAACTCACCCACCTGAGCACTGGATCAACTCGCTTGCTAAGCCTTGGCCTCCAGTTTAGCGAATTTCAGATCGATCCCAGCCAGGAGTTGATGGTGTTAATCGCCATTGAGGAATCCATGTACGCATCTATTTTGCCGGCGACGAGACTACTTGATGATTTCGTGATACTAGCTCCGAAATGTCCACAATCCACCTCCGTTCTGTTCTGAAGGGTAACCCGCACGGCGGCGCCCAATATCCCGACTGGAAAATACAATTGCCTTTCGTCATGTATCGTCGCTCTAGCGGTATCTTCATCGAGGTCATGGACGACCTGTTAGCCGTCAAATATGTCTCGTTCGACAAAGACGGCACCGAGATACTAATCTGGGACTGGAAACGTGCTATTCTTCTCAATCGAATCCAATTCACCGGCCCATCTTGCACCTTTGGCTTCCTCACCTCGAACAGCATCGTATTATTTCAATCCGCATCTATCGATGCTCCTGCAGTCAGCCTCCTCATCTTTGACGATATTCGAACCCCCCGAATCCCAACACCCAACGATCCCGGGTATTACTGCGTCTCACAGTACGAGCCCCTCGCCCCTCGCGTCTTGTTCGGATTCCCTCCGCTTCTCCCTGGTTCCATGGCTTATCTGCTCCTCAGGGCTGAACCAGCTCCAACTATGACATCATATGGTTCTGTCCCGTTCTTGCCCCGCCCAGATGCTCGGGTTATACAACTGAGCATGACAGTCATTCAGAACCACGGGCAAGAGCGAGGACTCAACCAGTACCAGATCTTTATAAGCAAGGAGAAGCTGCTCAAATATGTATCCTCTCTTGGCGACCAACCTGAACCGTCTGAACATCCCATCAAAGTACCATGGGCCGACTGGGGCGAGTACACCACACGGTGGTTCGGAACCAGGTCAGCGATCAGCCCCTGGATTTGCAGAGCATACGGCACACGATTTATCCAGTCCAGCCCTATGCGGGATGACGAGGACGAACTCCCACACGAATACATCTCCATCCTAGACTTCCACACACCCACGGTCCGACGGTTCTCGAGTCTAGGTCACGACGAGCATCTTTCAATGTGGAAATCAAACGAGGCACGACGGCATATCGACTTGAACAGCAAAGATGAAGATATGGAGCACGTTTTTAACAAGCTACGCAGGAAGCAGGTCAAATCGGACAAAGATGAGGATCTGGTGTTTGTTGACACGATTGACGAGGACGTGCCGTCTGCTACGCCTTTTGGCGGTGACATTGTGCTTACGCGGTTGCCGTATCGAATTGTTACGAGGGTGCGGCCACTACCTAAACATTCAGGCTGGATGATGGACAACAACCTAATTATTGGGATGCCGGTATGTTTGTTCTGATCATATAGCGCACGAAGGTCTCAACTTTCACTGATAGGGCGACGATTTGGAGAATATTCAGCACGAATATATGAATATATATACGCCTTATGTTCAAAGCTGATCATTGTGCTTTCCTTGTCCAATGAGATGTACATGCATGTACGCGAAACCTTGGTCCCGAGCCCCCCGCGAACATAAAATGGCAGATGCGTCCGAAAGAGGAGTAAATGCGTTTGGCTATAATCCCCAGGTATACAGTAAAATCCTGTTGCCCACCGTAGGACTCACGCAGCAATTATTGTCGAGTGCAGGCCGGGTTGGCCAGTCTTACAGCTATGTAGGCGTTCCATCTTATTCAAACGTCAGGTTAAACGCCAAGGTCCGATGCCAGTGTTTGCTATTTACCCTTGGTCACCCTCATTTCTTATATCTCGCCGCCAATTGCACACTCGGCACAGCCACGAAATTAGGCGCCCCATTTCTGTCGGATATTACCCAAATACGGCAATTTGAGTCGACCGTCGGACCCTTGATCGGGGGCATGGGCGTCAAGACCACGCCGAGCAGCGATTGCGCGGCCGGCAGCTAACTTGCGCGCTATGGCGGGACCACGCGGTGGGTTACGAGTTCACGGCCGGCAAAAGAGTTCAAATCATTAAATACCATGCCTCGAACCTCCGTCAAATTGTACCGCTTGCCCTCTATTTGATCACCGAAATGCCCGGGCGGAGTGGTACGTTCGAAACTGACCATACACGAGATCCCTGGTACATAAATATTATATATAATTCGAATGTATTGTTACTTAAACGCGACCTTTCTTCAGCCCGTACGTGATCTTGAATGACGTTGGGGGTGGGTTTGCTATGGGCGCAATTGGAGGGGCCATCTGGCATGGTGTCAAAGGTGCACGAAACTCTCCTAAAGTAAAATTATCCTCAAGCAGTCGCCGTTCTTGCTCAACGCGGGCTTTTCTGGTATATGTAGGGACATCGGATTGAAGGGATGGCCACGGGTATCAAAGCCCGGGCTCCTGTCGTCGCGGGCAACATCGCGGCGTGGGGGGGCCTTTTGTCCGCCTTCAACTGTGTAGCCGTCCATTATCGAGGGGTCGAAGATGGGTGGAATGCTGTGTTCGCCGGGGCGGCGTCGGGGGGATGTCTTGCTGCGCGAAGTAAGGGGCTAATATTTATTCTATGCTTGCACCAAACTCATGCGGTGTGTGCGCGTAAAAAGGCGGTCCTTCGGGTGCGATCGGAGCCGCGGTTGTAGGGGCGACTGTGATGGGTGTATTCGAGGGCGTTTCTGTCGTAATGAATCGCCTCATGGTAGATGCGAATCGACCAGTCGCGCCACCCAGTAAGTAAACTGCCCCCATCCTCTGTCAGAAATACTGAACGTTTGGTAATGCAGTTCCGGGTCCACCACCAACAAGCTCTGCTTGATGGAAAGAAGCTTTGCATCACTGCCACGGTTCCCAGTTTTTATTGCACCTTTGCACGTGTAGAATACCAGCCACCAGGCCTTTATACCACCATTCACATACCAGATGGTTCCTGAACTTTCGTTCAATAAGCATGGAATAAGCGCGAGTCAGGCGGTGTATCGCGATGCTAATCTATAGGCAATTGTTGATATATGCGCCGAAATATTAGCTCTGAAAAAAATTCCATCGCCCAGCTAATGAATCGCCTCTTAGATCAACCACCAAGTTGTTGTGAACATCCGGTTAACGAGCCACAAATATATTTTGCACATTATCCCAGCAAGGTAAATTACCGGCTTGCCATGGCCATTATGATTTGCACCAGGGGCGGTGCTTCGAGAAGCTCGGACGTCTCGGGGGCGCAGCCTCAATAATTTGCCCTGTAGATATTGCATAATTGGGATGTTGTCGTTTCGGGCGGGTTTTGATCGCCGATACACCAGGCAATAGCACGTGGGGAGGTTAAGAATAGGATCCTCGAGCGCCGATCCTCTTGTGGTGATCCGCAATATATTTCCGCCCTCACGGAACCAAAACGGTTGAGCTGACCACCCCGCCCCCTTTCACTCCCCTTTCCCTCAGAACTTGGAAGATGAGGCTAGTGGCGACGTTCTTGGGGTTGCTGTACGCTGTCTCGCATGCATGGGCGTTGGGACTCTCGTGGCCTGGGGATGGTGGCATCGTTGGTAAGTTCAACTCGATTTCACTTAATTGCTATGTATTTGGCTCGAGTAGTTGAATAGTTTGTGAATCCTTCTCGTAGCCGGCCAGACGATACAGATTTCCTTCGATGGTGGTGTGGTCTGTACCTCTACCAGCGAGCTGGGGAATCCCAATGGCTGACTCCGCTTTACATGCTCAGGCGCCATACACCTTGACTGTCCTCGGTTTTAACCCCAAAAACGCTGACAACACACTGCAAGTATTCTCGGGTCAACAGGGACCAAACGTGCAGTGGTACGAGGTCTCTCGCGAACCTGTCTGGTAATTGACTGACACCGCCGATACCAGGAAGGTTAGCGTTCCGGACGGTTATGTTCGTTTCAACGTATCAGATTCGGGAGGAGGGTCAATTATATCCTACTGGCAGATTGTATACGTACGTCGTGACTCTAGTGTCCGGGGTCTATTCTGATTCTCGAACCTTAGCCTGACCCTAATATTGCCCTCAGTACTGTGAGCGTGGCTAGTATTGCGTCCACGGTTAGTGATGAGGCAATATTTAGCCGTGGAATGCACTAACTCGCACACTGTTTAGGCTTCTGCGTATAGTCTACAAGCATACATCAGCGGACTAAGCACCAGTGTACGTCCAACCTCGACTTTTCAGAAGCAAAGTCGACGCTCATTTTTGTATACTCGCAGGCTCAAGCTGCGATGACTGGCCCCGCGGCATCTCACGGGTAAGATCGTTTTGTCCCCCCAGCCTTTCAATGGAATTACTAACCTTGGCTCAAACTCAGCGGAGCAAGTAGCACAGCCACATCTTCTTCTAGCCCTGTTGCTAATAATAGCCTCGGCCCAATCGTCGGCGGGGTAAATACTGATCCTTACCTTTTACTATCTGTTCACTGATACCCACGTCAAGGTTATCGGTGGAGTTGCAGGACTGCTCATAATTGCAGTACTCGCCTTTTGGTGGGTCCGGCGCTCGTATCCTCAGTACCGCCCGCCCCGCGACAACAACCGCAGCGACGATACGACAACCACCGCATACGGAGGGTGGGGATCCAACACGACAGACAAAGGGTCAAACATGGTGCAAACGCCAAACCCATATAGCCCATACCAGCCTCAACAGCCTGCCCCTATTGTGACACCCGTGCCCACCACGCCCACCCGAATCCAGCATCAACACGGTATACCCACTCAGCCTGAGCATAACGTTTATGGTGGGTTGCCTGAGATCCAGGGGGGGTATCGATAAGGCTGGTGTGAGAGGACAGTCTGGATTATTATGCGTCTGTGCTATATTTAACCTACGTGAATCTCGCCCTCGGCCTGGATTGAAATGGACAATTCAAACCACAGGCCTGGGCTTGTGTCCCAGAGTAGAAGTTCCCCGCCGTCGATAAGCGAGTAGTATGAAACGATGTTACGACGTGCATAGCATATATGCAGCATGGCCTGGTTGCTCGAACGGATAGAGTTTCATGCAATACACCACGCAGCTCCTGTCAGCCCATCCACACAAACAGCCCACCAACACAAGTCACCCTGTACCGCCTTGATCTTAGAAATCAAAAATTATTGGAATGCGCTTTCTCACGTCACGAACTTCCACGGCCTGACGGCCATCGAGTCTTACCCGATCAAGATAATCGACAAGTGCCCCCTATCAAATATCTGGAGGCTATGCTCGTTGGCGTCACCCGGCCGCTGACCCACGCAACCTTTTTAAGGAGGGTCAGCTGAGGTGAGAGACCCAGACCCCTTTTCACCTCACAACCACCTCCGCAAAGATGCTCGTAGCGCTGCTGATATTGTGGAATTCTTGTATATTTGGGCTGGTCTGGTCGCTCTCGTTGAGTTGGCCCGCAGATGGGTGGATTAGGTGTAAGCCCTGGATTAATTGTGTAATATTTCATAGGGCGCTAATGCCCTGTTGCGCCTGTTGATGTTTAGCCGGACAAAATGTGCAAATATCTTTTGGTGGCGGCATAGTGTGCTATTATGTAACCTACGCTGCGGCCTCGGGTCTGACTGGATGATTTATAGGCACCTTACCAGCTCCAGGTTTTTAATCTATCGGTCAATAACGATGATACCCAGCTCGCAAGCATTCCAAACTTGGCGGGAAACTCAACTTTGTGGTATGCGCCGTTAGAGCGCTAATCCGGGCCTTCGACCTATTTACGCGGTCTGTTCAGGATGGTAAACGTTCCTCCGACCTCTGTCGTCCGTTTTTTTGTCTCGGACTCGGCGGGAAGCACTCTCACATCGCACTGGCAGCGTGTATATGTAGGTTTCCTATTCCGTGCCGTTCACGCCCACTTTTCATACGATGCACATTTTGCAGGCAGATCCGATAATCTCTACGAGCTCGGTTAGTGTCCTGAGCACAATGTCGGTGGTATGGGCCAGAGATTACTCTTGATGGTACAATCTCGCTAATTCAAGCTGGAGTTTTAGGCTTCGGTTTTGAGCACCCAGGCATACATCAGCGGTCTGAGTGCAAGCGTAAGTCGAGGTTTAACCGAGTCGTGACAGCCTATTTACGCGGACAGATCATCTTGTGGCCTTAGGCCGCTTTAGCCACTGGGTATGCTAGGTAGGCTGCAAATTAGTTGCTCCGTACGGGTCAAAAAACTGACCCGGCGCCCCAAGGTCTGCATCCGGGAACAACAATCCGAGACCAATTATAGGAGGAGTAAGTCCAAGGAGTCTTAAATACCATACTAAACGTTGTCCAACAGGTCCTAGGCGGTGTGACAGCGCTGTTAATCATCGCTCTCTTTGCTTTCTGGTGGATTCGTCGATCCCACTCCTATATGAGTCCTGGAAGAAACGATGATGGGGTGGGTTTATGGGATAGCGGGCATCGGGACACTGCCCTAAAACCACCGATTTTGGCTGTTGACGACGAGTATCGCCCGATCTCGGTGACCCCTCCTCCTAGATCTCCCTATGTTTCGCCAGACCCTATGCAGGCGACTTATCATGGTTTGCCCGAGATCGAGGCGAGTCGGAATTGACTGGATAATTGATTTGGTACTTTTGTTTCACGGGTTGAATGTATAGCTACTACAGGTACAGCTGGGTAGCATGGGATACGACTCATACCAGAGGCGCATATATACCCCGTTGTCGCCAATTATTTGGGTGGAAGTGCGTTGAACGCCGCCGCCTTGCATTATTCAAAGGGCTGTGGCGACGCCGATAATAAGAGAGAACCACACTGCAGGAGACAAATATGGTTTATTTACGGGCCCTCCGTTGGTTGAGCTAGTCGATGAAGAATCGCCAACAGTGTTACTCTGGAACCAGGCATCTTAGCCACATGATGCACCTGAGGGATCCGTACACGGTTCCTAACTCCCGTGGTAAGTAAGAGCCCGTCAGAGGTGTCAATCGTTGTACAGCATGAAGTTGGCACAAGTTTCCCGTCTCTCACACTCAAGCACACTCGCCAATCCTAAACAACTCCGAACCAACACCCTCAATTGGGCCAAAGGTTTCTCCATGGCCCAACCACCAACACTTCTTCCATTGATGCATGGCCTTCTGCGGATCCTTCAATAGTGAGTATTTTATTTCGCTCCCATAATAGGCGGCAATGAAAATGTATTAGAATACCACATGGTTTAGCGGGTTAGCCCAACGCCATTCCAGTCACCCGGGTTGCCAGCGCCTCCAACGCCAAGTCGGCCTCCGAAGAAACTACGTTGAATGGAAGGGATCGAGGCAGATTGCATTCTGAAGAGAAACGGGTCGAGCGAGGCACGCTTAGGGAGATTTATAAGGTGATGGTATTTTGGTGTCTTGACTCTTGCCGTCGAGATCCAGTACCCTCCGACTTTTAATCCACCCAAATACCTTGGGCTCTTGAACACAACAAAAGTTTGAATTTCCCTACTTCCCAGTAGCGCTCATCTGATTCAACATCCTACATCAGTGGAAAATGGGCACAACGGTGCTAGTACCCCGACGGGGCATGAAAGAGATCATTTAGATCGGCACCGAGTTCCTTGCACTCGCGAGCTCTAGATTGCTCTCGTTTACTCCGCGCGAATCAGAACGAATAGGATGAGAATATTGCTAGTATGCTGTACCTTCGACCCTCACCTTGAACGTCCCGACACATCCCGAAAATCGAACGATGGCAGACGTGGACAGTCCAAACGCGCCACTGTTCCTATTCACTAAACCGCTAAATCGGTCAAGCCCATCCCAGTCGGTATTGTTGGGTATTGTTGGATTCAGTGTTTGATTCGGTTGTCGAGGGTGTGTGGTTGCAGCTACGAAATAGACAGCTAGACCATGGTCGAAGTGGTGTAAGGCAGGCTTAAAATTGCTTTTTCACTTTGGAGGCATAACGTGGTGAGACAACCGGGGAAGGTAGTTAGCGCCTTTGAAGAACAGCTCTACTGGATTTCTATTTATCCTTCGCAGTGATGGGCGGGTTGGCGTTAGGGGTCGATGAGGCCGGACTCGCCACGACGACTCTTCCGCTCGCTCGCCCTCCCTCGGTTCTTCTCGGTTCTTCTTCTCCTGCCTGCCCTCTCCGAATCCGCCATCGGATATGGGGTACTGGCTACAACCAACTGATCCGTCAACCATATCTTGGCGTTGGCCAGGTCAGGTCCACCGTCCCACGAGACCCTTCCCTGGCGTCCCGGCACCCTGGCCACTCCCCTTCGCCGCTACTGCAGCAATGAGTTCGGTTCTGGCCCGCGCCTGTACACCACAACCGTACATATTCTCTGTACTGCTACATGTGCCTATAGGCCACACTCTGGTCTCCCCCCGCATATACAGAGGCTCAGATGCGTGTGGGAGCTGCCAAGCACCAAATAAAGGAAATGTTAGCCATGTCAGGTAGCCTCACTAGTTTGACTCTATAAAATCGCATTGGGCCTGAGCGCTCAGGGAGAATTTGACGAGCAGACGACTTGGGTGTTGAAGGAGCGGAGTCCAGACTGACGGATATAAAAACAGGAAGATTAATTACGAGCCGCGTCGACTCCCAGCAGTACCCAACACCCACATTACCGTCCTTTACCATGCTGATCGAACCCGACAGCGTCGCAGCCTAAAACCCACCAGCCTCCCTCCAAAGGAGAGATCAGGGCCGTGGTGAGCGACTCTGACGATGCGTGCTTGATCGGCGTCACTGATGACTCATACCCCCTAGGGTCCGCGCACGAGCGCATATAGGTGCTCATAACTGGTCTGAGCGAACCACAAAATGAGGCCCATTGTTGGCGTGCCTGTGGTTGTTCACTAGTCACGCACTCCTTTTGGTGCTGTCCAAACGCTGGTGTACAAACATTGTTTTACCCGGTGGTCGGTACAATAGCTCCTTCCTGATCGTTCAAGGCAATTCATTGGTTCAAAAGCGTACATGCACTCAGTCACAAACAGAAACAGATGTCCTTGCACCGATACCAACAGATACAGGTATAGTCCGCAAGACCCCCCCCCCTCCCCTAACAACTTGTGCATCGTGGTGGTCTGTATGCGTTCATAGTCAGTACATTCAAGCACCATAAGCCTGGAGGGCTTGGCCTACCGTACATACTAGCCTAATAGCAGTGGCCATAGCTATCGCAGCATTTGTACTTTCCATAAAACTCCTTACAATGATATCTGCCAAACGATAAAATGAGGAAATATGTATTATACGACGGTGCCCGTGACACATACCCGTACTTGCAGTTGCAATGAGGCTTGGGGGGAGGGTGGTATGGGTGGCCGCCATCATCGGGGGTCGAGGCGTCACGGTCTACGAGAGCTGGCGCAGCATCATCCACAATATTAGCCGGGGCAGGGGCAGCGAGCCCGACAGAGAAGATGCAGACGAGAAGTGCCAGAAGGAAGTTGAAGAGGGTAGAAGAGCGCATGACTGGATGTGTTAGTTCTGCAGGTGTATTGGGGAGTGGAGACGATGAGGGAGTAGTGTAATCGGCAGCGCCGTTTTATACCACTGCAGCCATTCAGAACGGCTTCGGATGTGTGCGCTGGGGTCGTGAGGCATCAGGACCCAATTGGATCAGCTGTTCCTCGGGCTTGCTCTGTTTGGACGCCACTACCTCTCGGTACCTCATTTCTGAGGCTGTACATCGTGCTAAAATAGTATCCCCGAGATGGGAAAAGGAAAACAAAAATGGTGGCCGCTTGCATGTGGCATTGAAATGGTCATGAGGCTGAGCGCTTGCCACAGCCTTCATGATTGCCAGCCCTGAAGTCATCCGGGGATACCTCAATAGTACTGCAATGCGAGGGACGCCGCAATCCACGATTGCCCCAACATCATGTGCTGATCGGCGTGCAGTGGCGCCGCTGTATGCGGGACCCCCACTAACCTTGGATGAGGAGGTGTGGTTCCAATTAGCCAATTTACGTCGTTTGGTTTTAGGCGCCAGCCAACCACAGCGCGAGTTTGACCCCCCGAACAGGGCCACGCCTCATCCAAGGTTACAGCAATTCTCAAAACGATAGGACATTTGGCCCATCGGGTGGAAGCAAGGCACACGATGATATAACATCATGAGTTCCCATATATGCTAGCATACAGGTCGGGTGACCTGTGAGACCCAAGTCACCCTTCGTGCACCATTTTTCTAGTAATTTACCAAGTACAACGTCCCTGCAGCGTACGCGGGTTGCGATGAGACTCGTCAGCAAGCACAAGCTAGCCGGTTCAGTAGTTTGTCCCAACTTCAGGTATATGTCCTGCCACCACTCATCAGCTTCGAGTGCGAGACGAGCGAACTTGGCGACCGTAGGAATCGGTAGGCATCACTGATATACTGCTTTCGGAGTGAATCTAGTCTACGGCAATGTACATCGAATGTCCTCCCGACGACACGATAATTCGCGCTTCGCCACGACCACATCGTGGGGGCGTCCGTTATCCCGCGCCGCTTTTTCTTCCCGCCTACCATCTCCTTCCAGCACGCCCCATCAGCCTGCTCAGTCGAGCCCACCCGAACAGCAAGTGGTACTTGCGCTTCGGGGATTTGGTCACGCTTGCACCCCCCAACCTTGCTGGGGGCTGGGCTGACCAATAGGTCATGCCACACCACATATCACACCGGCGCCAGCGCCCAGTCCCTAGCTCAGTATGATATTTCTGCATACAGTCTCTGGGGTCATGGGTTTTCATCCGGTCGTGTGAGGTTATTTTTGATTGATACCCGAGTAGCGAAATGTCCTGTCGTTTTGCGTTTTGCTGTAATGGGGGTCCTGTCAATGCGCATACAACCGCCCCAGTGACGGGAACCTTGGCGCGGAATCTGGACACTAAAAATAGTAACCAAGTCAGGTGGCCAACGAGGGTTGCTTGTGCGCTATTCAATCAAGTTTACGGCACGAGGCGGAAATCTACGAAATGCCGCCGCAAAAAGTTTTCTCGAGTGTCTTCTCATCGATTGACTCTGGAGGTTGTGCGTGTATGCCTTGAATTCGAGGGCTTACAGAGAGCGTATAGTTACAGGAGACACGCACCACTCCCATTACACTTCTGGCACCATATCCGACTGTTGGGGAACTGCTTCTGAGTAGAGGCATGCCAGCGCGGCCTTTCCCTACGAGATGGTTGCTCTAGCCCTCTATCCAGAACGAATCATGGTCGGCAAGAGAGCAGGGAGCGCTGGAAGACTTACTGATGTACGGTTTGTTAATGTCGAAATAGGGGGCGTAGGGATGGAAATCGTAGGAATAATCATTCGTCAGCCTTATTCCGTACCGCTTATTCGCTCCGATGCATTTTGTCGAGCAGCCGTAGTACTCCAAAATCACGACCGCTCTTCCACGCGTTGGACTACACCCAGTGTGATTGCCCCAACAAGGTGAGGCCATATTCAGAAGTGCAAAACTAGGCAGTAGTTGCTTGGGCGAGAGACGAGCGAGCCTGCGGTCAGTGTTGAAACTCAAGACCTAGTATACCCAAGGTAACCAGTACCTTGAAAATAGGATAAACATGATGTAGTGAAGCGCACCCTTTATTTCACGTTCGCACCCCCTTGAACTTGCGCCCAGGAGGTTTAAACCTAATATTGGCGTAAGGATCTAGTGCAAGCACAAGCCAGTCGAGCGCATGATTCCCCATTGACTGATGCGTGTGCGCGCCTCCGAAACTCCATGTGCGGCGTGCTGGATGACTGAGGGAAGCGCGAGTCGACGACCCGAGAAATCCGGGGGATAAAGGAGTACAATAAACGCCTTCAACATCCCGCTTGCGCTTCGTAACTCACGAGGTACACCGACCCAAGCACCGTTCCAATAGGACATTCTCGCCAAGTTCCGCGCCTCCCTTCCACTCCTTTATTTATCCTTTCAGGTTGCCGCAGCCGTGCACCGCAGTTGATTGTTCCGCTAGGTGGGCAGGCTTGTTTGACCATACGAGCGACATATTGTTCTGGTGAGAATTAAGGGATGCGGTACATGAATCAGACCGGAAGAGAGGCGATTAGTGCGGGAGGGGAATGGGGGTTATTTGGCAGAGACCTCAGCTAGAGTATCAAAAAGAACAAGGGAAATTGGGGCCTGGGAAAAATGTCCTCAAATCGCATCGTATCAAGACGCAACGCCAGCCAAAATGTGCGCACCACTTAGGCGAGTCCTTTTATGTACTTTGCGGCTCGTAATATGCCGTATTGACGGAGCTACGAGCCCTCTAGGTAGCACACAAGCCACTTAACCTTGTAGATGCGCGATGTGAGCCCCCATTCCCATTTATTTTACATCTATTCATCTACTATGGTAGCTACATATCACTATGGCACACCCCCACACACTCTCCGCTGGCTGTTGTTCGCCCTACGTCTCAGGGAGACGGGGACTGAAGCAGGATGTGGCGGCGTGTGGCAGTGCACGGCGGCCGCCCTGACTCCGAGGTGTTCCGATTGGGTGACAGATCATCCCGCTGGCGGCTGATCTGTCAAATCCCTGATCGTACTAACGGAGGAGGCCCTGAATACCCCCGTATCCGGGCGCTTGAAGACGGATCAACGAGTACTCACTCCGGCTTTCCATACCTATGAAACTACTCACAACTAGCTAGCCCTCCGATTTAAGTTTTGACACGAATATTGGGGCGTACCTGTTCCATTCAATAACTCGTTGTACACGTTGCCATTACCGTTGCTGCTTGAGAAAGCGTTGGAGAACATCAAGCCCCCTATCGGATCACCTCACTAGAGTAACGAATCAGCTGATACCATTATTAATACGCAACAGCCTACGCATCTGGTCGGCCCCATGAGGATCCAATTGTCCTCCAAAGTCGTTAACAGCTATACTCACTAATTATTGCCTTATCAGCTCAGTGACATTCAATAAATAGCCATTCACGACCACCAAGTTTATCATACCTGAACACAGGCAGAAGTTTTTATAAATTGTACACATATGAGCGCACTACGAGGTACCAATTGAGTACCATGTTCGCCATGCGACGACCCGTGCTTCGGTATTCCCGATAAGAGAGTTCGGAATAGGAGATCCCCACAGGCAAAAATCTTAAAGAGGATGTCGGCAGGGACGGATCTAGCGGGTTTAGGACGTACCTACCATTTAACGAGTTGATCATTGCGATCTGGCATAGCGAAGAGCTGCGCTCTGTTGGCACCAGCAGTCGTCAGTGTACGAGTTCTTAACATTTTGTGAGGAAGTCGCGCACAGAGACTGGGAGGGGAAGACAAGCATCGTACGTCGCCCCCAAATCATGCCAAGAGTAGCCTTCAGGGCAAACACATTGGGAAGAAGTGGCGAGGGTAGTGCTAGAGAGGGTACTGATAAAGCCAGCCAAGGAGTACATCATGCACGTGCGCATCAGCTCCGGTCTTCGCCTTGGCCTTCGGCGGCCGTATTTCAATCGCCGAGAGCTTTAATCGCAAACTAGTACCACATAGGTTGTTTTAGGGCTTAACCTATGTATGTATCTACGAGTTAACAGCGCACGAAATCAGCCCGAGAGCGTACAAGCTGTACGGGGCCCCAGGGAACTAAACTCGGAGCCAGAGAGAATGAGAACCGGTTCACGATAGCGCTCTCGCGCGCAAGACAAAATATTGGTGATGGGGGAAGCTCTACCACAGAACCTGCTACAAACTCCGGAAGGATCAAATCTTGAATTGCTCAAGTCCTACTCAGTTGAATATTTCGGCACAAACGAAATCAGGGCGAGTGCCGGATATCAGGTGGGGTAATAATGCTTAAGAAAGAAACGTAGACCAGAGAGAGTAATCCACTTTGCGTATTGAACTGGGTGGCGCAAGACAAGGATCGGTAGGTGGGCTAATGCGAGTTGACGTGCAAACTTCTGTAGGTCGATCCAGTTTTGGGAAAGGTCCCACAGGCAAAGCTGCCATCAGCTTTCTAGCTGGAAGTACATAACGGTGTTCTAAGATCACTTGTTTTCATCCGCCGACATAGACCAGAGAGCGTGAGGGAGAGGACGGAGCGCAATTTGCGCAAAACCGGTTTGATCACGTGATACGTCCCATTAATGATGCACGTGCGTTATAATCCTGTCCAATACAAGAACTCGCAGGCTCTGGGATAACCCAGGCCCATATGAGAGTTTATTGTTCTCTTTGAGTTCTGTCCACCATTAGGGCGTAGTTGGTCAGCGGGGCATCGACAACTGCCCGGTGTATAAGTGTGGAACCGTTCTTGATGTGCATATATTGTGCATTTTACGTTAAGAGGGCTATGACAGTACGACAGACAATAAAGGCCTGGATGATGGTCTAGATGTATCTCGTGTACGCGATAAACCCGACCTCAACGAGAACCTGCAGCTTGCCGACATGCGATGCGTGAGTTGGGTGATCATCAGTCACCCTTACGCAAACTTGACTCACTTATTATCATGCTCTTAGGTGCCAGCACATGGGCTGTTAAATATCCTTGGCGCACATGAATATCCTGGACGCCTTCGTTGGCCAACGATCTATTTTCAGGTAGGAATGTTGGCATCTGTGTGAAAGGATTCAACGTGTTTCTCTAAATTTGGAACACCCTCACTGCCCAACGGGCTGCCCTCGGGCTCAGGAGCGACTACCGGCGACTAGAAGCCCAGGAAAAGGCGCCCATGCGCCCCTCGGGCGTTCTTCATCAAGGACGTGCAGGTTGTATGCGCATTCATAATGCAAAGTCCCTGGTTTTGAACACGGGGCCCCATTCCGGCGCACTTCAAACCGGTGCGGTTGCCACGGAACAAGGCACTCCCGGCCGGTGGCAGTGTCGCAGCGGCTAAACAAGGAAGGACTTGGCGGGCTCGACCTCGGCCCTACACACGTGTTGACGTCGACAGGGTGCAGCTGGATACTTAACCCACGGGGACCAGCTCCAAGCCCAAGCCAAGTCTCTTGCCCTCGCTCTCATGAACGAAAAGGCTCCGTCGACGAGCGCTGCGACCGGCACCGCGACCGCCATATCTCCCTCGACCACGCACGATGGCATGGTCCCGCGCGTGAACACAGCTCGCAACGGGGACTTGGAGGCCGACGCCGACGTACCTCATGAACATCACCACCATCACTTTGAGAACCCGATTCCGCGTGCGCAACACTTTGTTCGGAGGCTGCGAGGCGAGGGGAGGCGGGTTCCTGGCTGGGTCGAGTCGGCTAATAATACCTTGCGTCATTCTTGTGAGTGCCAAGTTGATGTTACGTGCTTGGCACCACTAGCTCACTCGTTGTCGTGTTGTGTGCAGGGCTAATTCTTTTTGTTTTCTTTATTCCCTTTTCATGGGCGGCTCATTGGGCTCACTGGCACTATTCGCTTACCTTTGCGCGTAAGTTGATCACCTTGATATGTCACGGAGATATGTGTTCACCTCTGGTTGGACAGTTTCTTTCCTCGCTATTATTCCGCTGGAAAAGCTATCCGATTATGCTGGTGAACAAATGTCCTTGTATCTGGGCACAGTGAGTTGTCAAGTTCACCGTAATCGCCTTGGTTATTGAACATTCCCTAGTCACTCGGAGATTTCTTGGTTATTACTCTCGACAAGTGAGTATCCGTGGTTTTGGTTGGCGACCTGCTCTAACAGAATATTCCACAGCGTGGTAGAAGCAACCCTCGCAATTATCCTGCTAACACACTGCGAGCTCAAACTTCTCCAAAGTACTATCATCGGTACGCGCTGTCAGGCAGATATGAACTAGGATTCGGCTAACAGCCAATCTAGGTGTCGTTTTGCTGCACTTGCTCCTTGTCCCGGGAATGGCTTTCCTGACGGGCGGTGCTCGCATCTGGGAACAACACCTCAAGCCCCACCCTACTCAACTCAATCACTCGCTTCTCACGTTTGGGTGGGTCCCTGAATCTACATTCATCCGACCCGAGGCGCTCATTCCCTTTCCTATAGTGTCTTGTCCCTCCTTCTCCCTATCGCCTACTTCAGTGCCCTGCCCGAAGCACTCCCAAATACGACCACGGGCGCTCCCTCTGCTGCCGTCGTCCTCAAGCGGCTCGTTGCTCGGTCGGCTGAAGGGGGTGGCCATGAGAAGGACGTAGCGATCCAGAAAGCCCTCATGCATTCCGTAGAGACTCTGGCAGTGCGGGATGCCACGAGGGGCACGTTCCTCAAGTTCAGCCGAGGCCTGGCCGTCTTGTTGCTCATTGCGTAAGTCACGGCCTTTGTCCACCCCACAACCCCTTTCTGACACCACCCTACCCCCGTTTTCCCTCACCCCACAGTTACATCGGCTCTCGCATCTACCTGCACAACCCCCCGGGCGACGACAACGCCCTCGAACTCCACCCAAGCGCACCCGAGGCCGAAAAACGCCAAGAACACGAGCTCCAACACGAAGACCCCGAAATCAACCCCTGGTTCGGGTTCACGCTGCTCGCTATCACCGTCGCGCTCATCGCTGTCACCGCCGAATGGCTCGTCTCGAGTATCGAACAGGTCCGAGACCAGGGCACGATCAGCGCCGAGTGGTTCGGGATTATTTTGCTCCCGTTGCTGAGTTATGCCGCGGACGGGTGTATTGCGGTGTTGTATTTCGTCCGAACTGCGTTGTTCTTCCATCCCGAGAGTCCGGATGAGCTTGCCAAGGCCCGGAGTATTGATTTGAGTATTCAGTTTGTGTTGTTTTGGATGCCGGTTGTTGTGCTCTTGGGTTGGTGGACGCATCGGGAGATGTCTTTGTTGTTTGGTGAGTCTTGGTCGTCTTGTTGGTTGGGGGCATGTACTGATATCCCCGGGTTAGACCTATGGGAGGTCGCGATCGTCATTGGCGCATGCTTCCTCGTCAACTATGTCACAGCCGATGCCAAGACCAATTGGGTGGAAGGAATGGTTATGGTGTTATTCTACATCATGATCGTGCGTCCTCCTTACCCTTCTCTCCTCTAACTTTACATTGACCCTTTCTTATCCAATTAGGCCTTGGTTGCATGGTTCTACGACGGCCAACCCGAGGTGCACGAGATGCTTCGTTGTGGCCCTATCGCGGATACCCTTGCACTCGTTGCGGCACACTTGAACGGGACCGCCGAAGCTGGAACCAGTGGAGGAGAGCACAGTGCTAGCGCGGCTGAGCCTGCGCCTACCGAAAGCATTGCTGCTCACCGATTCTAACGGGGCAAAAACTTTTGGACGGGGACGATTTCATGATCTAGTGTTGACATGTATGATTAGCTTATGAGCGAAGCGTTTTAGTTCTTGATATTTGCTGTCGTGCTTTACCGTAGTTTGACTGATGTATACCTGTTTTCTCCAGACGAGCGAGTCTATTCCTAATGGGGGATAAGCTTTGATCCCCACGTTGTGCCGCCACGGGACCTATTTGGCCGAATACTCGACTGCCTTTTCGAGCATACATTCGATCAGGTCTTTCTGTCCCTTCAAGAGCCAGATAGTATGCTCCGAATATTTGCTATTGTCTCATACATCGTTTACTACAGCTTTAAAGGTGTTTCTTGAAGAACGCGGCCATCCTCTTGTACACGTCTTCGTACTGGGACCCTCGAATAATGAGACAAAAAGTTGGTTCAAAGACGAGGTACGACTCACCGCAGCCTTGTGGACTGGGTCTTCCAGATTAGCACGGCCGGCAGCGAACCCTGTAATATCGAACGAAGCTTGACGATTCGTGGAGGTTTGAAGCTGAAACAAGCTCACCATGGAAGGTCTCTGTATAGTGCTTGTAGTCAGCCGCTCGTTTGATGAACGGCTCCAACTAATCATATCAGGCATGCATCCAAACTCAACTCGGTAGGCACTTACGAGGTCGGTCCGTTCGTCTTTGGATTGGTAGAGCCCAATGGCAGCTTTACAGTTTTCGGCGCCTTCGGGTGTGAGCATTCTGAGAGTAGCTCCGGTCGTCAGTACTGGGATGTGAGTTGGGACGGAACTTACGAGGGATGAACTAGCGCAATAGCGCTATAGAACTCAGTCGCGCCGGCCAGAATCGTGAGTTTTGCACCCCAGCAGAACCCGATGCTTCCAACCTGTACTCGACTAGATAAGCCTCGGAAATCCGGAGGTTATAGATGAAATTACCAAGAATCCATCTGCTTTGAGGGATTCTCCTAGCTTCGTGAAGAGAGGGACATGCATCATAGGGTTTGCGATTCCTGCCGAGAGCTGTTCACGCAGGGCGGGCCATCCAGGTCCGCTAATGTCTTTCATAGTAATCGCTTGATCCCTGTAAGAAGGCTCTGGTCAGAATCGTTTGAGTTTTAAGGCCTATATGCGATGTATACCCGAGTAGATCTGGTAGAAGAACATAAAAACCTTCACTGGCGAGCAAGTCGCACCCCTGTTACATAGATTCCAGGTTACTTTGCTTTTGGGACCAGGCAGAGACCGCTCACTTGTTGAGTCAATGGCACCGTACCAAAGATGTCTGGCGTAACTACAATCGCCTTTTTCGAGGCCTTGTCGCCAATCACGTAGGTTGGGGTGCCCTCGATCGTTTCGGTGGTACCTTTGGGCTTGTAGTTCGCTATGTTCAATTTGCACACTAAGCCATAATTACCCGAGAACATCAGAGGGCCACTTACACACAGCGGGAGGGATGGTGCAGCATGCTGTCGAATGCCGAGGATGAGTACCTAGAAAAAATCGCGCACAATATAAGAGTTAAGTACCTGTGTTATCACCGGGAATAGAAGACATATTAACGGGATGTATGTGCGAGTGAGGATGGCGATATGAGGCTGACGAGAGCTCTTTTTATACCAAGCACAGGGCCATACAATATAGGCCAATTTCTGCCGAGGGGCACCCAAAAATAGCGCAATTGGGAGTTTCCGAACCATCCCCGAGACAACACGCGTCCACGGCAAGTGATTAGAGGCGATCTTGAGTCCGTTTCCCGGCAAGTGAGGCATTACAAATTAATTCATTCCGATGTGGGTCGCCGAGAATTTCGGGGTTGTCCACCTGCTCACTGCCGAACCTTTGGTTGTGCCGAAATAGTCTCGAAACAAGGTAGGAACGTCTGGTAATGAGCTGGTTAGGTCTATTGACCAGCAGGCACGCTCTTGTAGCTACAAGCAGGCCAACCCACCCCGAGTTAGGTCTTCAGGCCTGTCTAAAACCAGCTCGTCCGACTATTTGGAACTTCCTGGCCCGTGTCCGAGCGAAAGTACATGACAGGTTTTTGTGTGTGGAGTTTCATCGGCTGCAGGGCGTTGGTCTAAGAAAGGTTCAACCGCAGCTGACGCCAACGGCCTGACAACGCAAAATATTTCCATGACCAGCACCAGCTGCTTGAAGGATCGCTTTGCTTTCATTTTCGGGTGCGCTCAATCCTCGGCTTTCCGAGACCCTAACTGATCTACATCACCAACAGCACTAGGATTCTGAAAGTGCCGCTCCCTGCTCGGTCCCGATATACAAGTCTCAAAGCTACATACAAGCCGATTCACGTATACATGAGAAACCCAGATAATGAATAACAATTGGCCGTTATATATCCAAGAAATTAAGGCTGGTCAAATAGAGGCGCATTCATAACATTCGTGCCTCCTAGTTTATAAAGGGGATCACCAGCCTGTAAGGCCTCAAAGCAGCCTGACTTTAGTTGGACTGGGGTAGTGACCGTAAAGACTAATATCATACATTATATTGCATCAAACAGCTTCTGAAACCCTCCCAGCATCGGGCCGTCGGTGTCTGCCCAACACTGTATCTCCTCCCATTGTGCGACGATTTCAGCGAGTTCTCGGTGCGATTCAAGTGCGGTTCGCAGGGAAGCGTGGATATTGGCTGTGGCCGGGTGGTTGGCTACATAAATTAGCCCCTTAGTATCCAGTCGCTCGATTGATGTTACTACATTGCGCATGAACGAGGCTGGATGGACCAGTGACTCTGTGTTGGCTGCCATGATTTCTACCACGAATCGAACTGCGTAGAGCAGTTGTGGGATCGCTTCGTGAGATAAAAATGCTGAGTTGTCACATGGCCGCTTGTCGACAACTCGTCCTGCAGCGACTTCGAGTATGCCTGAAGTGAGTTCCATGACGGCTAGAGCGTACTCTGGTTGAGCTGCGATTTCTGCGAGCGCCGTGAACCCTTCCTTCCGGCGCGTAAATACTGCTAGGTAGCTGTCGCCGTCGAGGTACAATGGTACTAATCGTCGGAGCTCTTTGAACAATAGCTGAACCTCCGGAATATGCTGAGGCGATACCTTGGCTAATAAGTGCAAAAGGGTTGGCAGAGACATTGGGGATATTGCCCCCCATCGGAGTAGGGTTTCTCCCGAATTTTCAATTAAGAAAAGCCGCAAGCACATCGCTAGTGTTGTCGGGGATATTCTCGAGTAATTCAGGTAGGCGCAATGAGCAAGCATCTGAATGAGATCCTGATCCCTCCTTGCAATAACGTACATAGGGTGGGGTCCAGACACGCTTTTTACTCTATGATATAAAGCGGAAATTGCGATGTTGGGGAGGTTGGACATAAGGTCAGAACCGGCTTCAGAAACAGCAATTATTGCTACGCGCAAGAGTTGTGACAGCGTCCATTCTGCTAAGATGTCAAGTCGATTTGCCTCGAGATCTTTTGGCCAACTGCCCAGGGCCAGATCCACAGCTTCCTGGTTTCGGAGATTCCTTGAATACTTTTTTATCATCTCCCGCCATTGGTGGAACAAAACAGGGCCAACAATTGCCAAAGCACGTCCTGCAGCGAGCTCGACCCAAGGGGTCTGTTCGAGCCCTGGAGCAGACATGACTTTCACCAAACCAGCGATAATGACGTCCTCGTTACCAATATCCATTGGGTGAAGGTAGCGACCTTTACCAGTACCAATTACGCAGATCCTAAATGTTGGAATGATGGCTTCATCTTCTGACTGGGGCAGACTAGTACTCAGACAAGACGTTGGGTTTAGATTTGTGCATTGCGCGGCGAGGCGAATTGACTCGAACAAATATGCAAGTGAATGTGCGCCGATAGGGGCTAAGCCGTAGCCATGTGAGGTTAGTAAGGCACCAGCGCGAGCTAATGCACGGCTGTAGCGCGCTCGAAGCTCATGCAACGGTATCTGTGCCCACAACGTGGGTTCTTCTACGGGCCTCATGTCGATCGTAGACTGGCTGTCTTCGGGAACGTCATTCTTGTCCAGTGAGCTATGATGGGACGGAGGAGGCGCAGGGGGTTGTTGCGAACGGGATGTGGGTGTCTGGGAGTGATGGGTGAGGACCACGGCTTCTATGAGCCGAATTTCAGCCGCGGTAAGGAGTGTGTATGCGTCAGGACTAAATTCTGGACAGTCATTGCTCCAGACAGAGTCTAGCGCGTTGAACGCAAATTGTAGTGGGGTTCGAGATCCCTGTAGGTAGCGGACCATTTCTGATAATGCGCTACAATATCGTGCCACATTGAGTCCTTGGCACGCCATAAGTTCCCGGCGATGAAGTGTTTTTGCTTCAAAAAGCCGCGTACAAACTTGGTGAAATAAACTGCCTATCAGGGTGTATCGGTTTGATGAAGGTTGCAGCATTTCGCTTTGAGTGGCTTTAACGGAGTTATCTTGGGGGCTCAGCTTCGTCTCCAATGAGTGAGTGTCCTCATTGGGCTTTGCTGCGCGGGTTTCACCTGGCCGTAGGGCCGGAGGCTCCGGAACTACAAGAGACAAGCCAGCTAGGGCTTGGTAAGCGCAATCGTTGACGGCCGGGTCGCGCGCGTTTTCGGCCAGCCAAAACAGCGTTTGTAGCTCGTCGTCAGTCGTGTCGTTCTCTGGTCGCACATCAGTCCCTGCACTGGTCTGACTTCTTGAGACTCCACCATGGCTGAACAGCAGCCCTAAGACGCTATTCAGATACTTTGAAATTTGGGTCACGAACGGGCAAGATTCGCACATCGCAGCAGATACCGCTGTTCCCAGATAGAAGATCAAAGTTGCGCTGGCGACAACAATCTCCGCGATAGCAATGGCGGCGTCAAGAGTCCACAGGTAGATTGCAAGCCCGAGGGAGAACAATAGAAGCGAGAGGTGTAGTATAGATGGAAGCAAGTCGATGATATGGAAGGTTCGCCATTTTTTCAGCCCTTTTAACCTCGCTTGATGTGTCAGTGCGTAGCTACGAGGGGGACGTGGGCGAGAAGCAACAAAGGCAGTTAGCCACTCCTTAGCAAGCATAGCCACAAGCCCTGCAGCGAGTGACAGTGCGAGCGCTGTGAACCAGAGTCCGTTAATCCATCGTGCAGTTGAAGGGATAGAAAATGGCGGACGCTCGACGGGCAGTTGCGCCTGTGGGACACCATTTGATAGTGCGGTAGCGCGTAAAATCGCGATGATGTCGTCAGCCTGGTCTTGCTGCAGGAGTTTTTTTGACTCAATGATGAATGCAGTCAAAATGGCAGAGAACAGCGTGGCCTTAGATGACCGATATGTCTTCATGAGAACAGGCGTTAGGATATGTCTGAGATAGACTCACAAAGAGCAACATCACGTCAAGGTTCTTATTCTTGCTGTCTACCAGCTCGTTGTCGTGTTCTCTTGCCTCGTCAACATACAGCTGCCATATACCCGCGTCAGGAGCAAGCTCTTCGCCTGGCTTGTCAGAGGCAAGGTGATCGAAGGGCTTTGGACGAGTGGTAGAAACTGAGGGTTGAGCCAGAGCTGGCTTACTAGTAACCAGCTAAATGTAGATATCAGTAAAAGCTGTTTTCAAAAAATCTCAGGCCACTCTTCCCTCATGTATTCCAGGTTCTGGTACTTGAGGTGACTTGAACCCGGCAAATTTGAGATGGCTTAACCACACCGTCTTGCTATGGAGCATTGCTTTATGTGGGATTTATCTAGCTCGTAGCTACCAAAGTTCATAAATTTTGAAGATAAGAACCTGTAGCGGTGTTGCGTGAAACTCACGTTTCGGTGGTTGCAGCCCGCAGGATGTGGAGAATTGGACGCTCGGCGTCGTTGATCGAGATATGTTTGTTCGTGTTTATCAGTGGTGCCTGTCGAATCACAGCGCCGGCAGACAACTCAAACATGTTTTGGCTCTCCCCAGCTTCCCGAGCGCTCCTGTAGACGTAAATAGCTCTTGCCACACGTCCATATTCCCGACGAGACAAATTATACCATCCAAGCGTGTATACACAATGGGAGACATTTACAAAACCGGATCTATCGCCTTGCCTTCTTTAATTTGCGCTCATCCTTGCGCTCACCGTTATCGACTTTGCCGAGCTTCTTCTTGACCACACGTTGTAGCACACGCTTTGCCTCGCTGTCGGGGAAATTCGCCAGATCATAGTACATCCCAGCATACTCCAACAACCTACAACAGCCATCAGCTCTTTGTCCCCAGTTGACGCTTGAGCCGTACTCACCACTCTGGCCGTACGTCGGTAACAGTTCGAATATATG
>WSTK01000356.1:0-33503 GCA_019616945.1 Ceratobasidium sp. 414
CGGCGTCAAGTTTGAGCATGGGGACAAAAAAATGGGGGGGTATAACTCACTGTGTGTGCATGAACTCACGTAATGCGTCCTGCCCTATGTCATCCCCTTCGGATGGTCTGTAAAAGAAAATCTTCATGTTAGTCAAGTGGCGGTTGCAGAAGTAGGAAAAATGTGGGAGGCAAGCGGGATGGGAAAATGAAAGAAGTGAGAGACTAAGACTCACTGAGCGAAAGTACATCAGCAAAACTGTATTTTCCTTCCAAGTGCTTGGAAGCTCTTGCAGGAAACAACTTGCAATTGAAGAATTTGCAAAACACCCCTTGGTTTGTAAGATTTTGCAAGCTCTTTCAAGAGCTTTCAAAATGACCCTCCAAACTTTGAAATATCTTGAAAAAGAGCTTGACTGTCTTTAGGTGTCTTATAGGACAGAAGGAGTGCCTTGCAGTGTCTTAAGGTATCCTGAGGGACAGAAGGTGTCTTGAAGTGTCTTGAGGGGCAGAAGGAGTGTCTTGAGGTGAATTGAGGGACTGCAGGAGTGTCCTGAGGTGTCTTGAGCGCCTAGGTATCTTGTCTTGGGAGGCCTTGGGAAATGCCAGGCTTGTCTTGAGATGTCTTGGAAGTGCTCCTGCTATCTTGGAAATCAGTCCAAACTCTTGCAAACCATGGACCATTGCATTGTCATATATCCAAAAACTCAATCACGGTAAGTGAACTCAATCATGGTATTACCATTCACAAATTTTCCCATATTTGCTTCTGAGGCACTGAGAACTCAAAAGACTGTCACCCCCCTAAGTAGCTTTAGCACACACTAAGCAGCCTTTTGACAGGTAAGAAAATACCATATATATATTTAGTATGTAGAGATACGCGGTGTGGGCAAGTGGGGTCTGAGTCACGTAGCAGCAAGGCTGGGCGCAAGCATAAGCACACCAGAGTGGGGGAGCGCGGGTGAGCGCAGGTGAGCGAGCGTGGGCGTGGGTAAACGAGCGGCAAGCAGGGGCGAGAGCACAAGGCAGGTGGGCGGATGGGCGAGTGCGCTGGAATCGAGCCCAACCGAGTGTGTGGGAGTGAAAACGAGTGGGCGAGCACGGCATACAAATGCAGTGTACAAGCGCGGGCACGGGCGTGTTCAAGTGAGGGCCGACAGTGTGGGCGGAAAGGTGGAGCGGCGAGGTGGCGCGGGCATGGGCAAATTGGAACAGGCACGAGCGAGGGCAAGTCTGAAACAGGGTGTCAGATTTTGGGAATTGAACGCGACACCCCATGGATCGACTGGCAATCTTGAGTTACCTTGTTTCGACAAGTTCTTATTCCACAATTTCATTGTATTTCTGAATCGGGATTGTCTCTTCAGGCCCGCATAGAATCATAACGGAGAATAGACTGTAGAAGTAATTGAACGCCCAATGCGCCAAATGAAACTTGAATATGGCTATAGCCATGAATATATGCTAGTACGTACCAGTCTTTGGGAGACGTACACTCAAGCGGGTTGTGACCAAGACCATCCCAGCTTGGTGTGCGCGCAATGGAAGGACAGGATGCGAGCGCAGGCATGGGCGACCAAAGCAGGCAGGCCGACGTGGGCAAGTGGGGTCCAGGGTGCGTAGTAGTGAGGCTGGCGCAAGCGCGAGCGCACCCAAGTGGGGGAGCGTCAGTGAGCGTGGGGAAGCGAGCACGGGCGTCGGCGAACGGGCGGCGAGCAGCGGGCGAGAGTGCAAGAAGGCGGGTAGGTGGATATGCGAGAAGGCCAACCGAGCACATAGGGGCGAGAGTAAGCGGGCGAGCGCAGTGTCAAGCGTGGGTACGGGCGTGTTCGAGCGAGGGCCGACTGGGTAGGCAAGCGGCAAGGTAAGCAGCAAAGTTGACATAACTGGACGGGGCAGCTTACCTAGGACACGCCCACCGCTTAGACAGCGAGGGTCACCCTGGAGGCAGATGGGGCCCTGCAAGACCTGCACCGGAGTCAGCACAGGGGCGCACACTGTATGAGTGCATCACGCCACACGGCAAGTATCGAGCTGGGGTACGCAGGCGGGAGTGGATACGCTGGAGGCAAGGTCATCAGCCCCGTCATTCTTGTGTGTATCACTCACATGGCTTGAGATTGCGCCGGGCGAGAGCGAGACAGTGCTTGATGAGGCGAACGGTGGGCACGAGTTCTGGACCTATGGGCTCAGTCACAATCAGTCACGGTGGTTCTTAGTCTACACGTATGCGTACAGTATGCGTACTAACCGCAGGCAGAAACACTGTTCGTGTTAACACGGGATGGTGCCCGTGGATACCCTGTGGGTACCTTAACCCAGCAAAGCAGGTGAATAACCATGCGCTGGAGCGGCGTGCGTTGCGGGGCAAGAGGGTAAGGTAACCCGCTGGCGAGAACGGCGTGTGTGTACTCAAGGGCTGCTGCAAGTCGGCACATGCACAAATTTGAGTGGGAACACTAACCTGCATGGCGTGGTTGCCGTCAGAGGTATGGCGGAAATGGGGAGGGCAAGGTGGAACATGAGGCGCAGCACCCGACTCGGCCTAGTTGCCAACGGGCAGATTGGGCGTAACGTAGCTCTGCTTTATTGTGATGGCAAGATCGAGCAGGAGCTGCCCGTGGTTTGGCATAGGAGTGGAGGTGACGACTCGGGTCGGGTGAGTTGCTGAAACGTGCAGTCGACCCCGACGAGGACACACATGACGCCGGGGAGGGAGATGCAAGCACCTGGGGCGAGGTTACAGCGCCTGCGAGACGGAGACAGGGGCCAGCGCAGCAATGGGGGGGGGGCGCGCTGTTGGCGAGAGTGTTGCCCTTGTTTGACATTTGGCTACAACCAGTATATCGATTGCGCGGCGGGGTGTTGTTGCAATCGAGTTGTTTCTACAAATGAGGTCAGCCGCGCAGCGACTAGCGCAACACACGCCATCAATCGAACACCTGACCGCTTGCCTCTTGAGGAGCAAGGGGCTTGTGCGATGGCAGGCCCGAAGGCCGACATGGCAGAGCTGGCTCAGCTAGAATCAGCAGTTCGGCCGAACACATCCATTGTATATTAGTCATAGGCCACATATGGTGGGTATTCACGAATCACGTGCAAACAAAGTAACAGGATGCACGTTCTCTGCAACTTTGGAAATGTCAGACAGCAGAGGTGTGTTATACCAAGAACCAAGTTCCATCTTGCCTTCAAAGATTTGCATGGAGGTGTTGTGCTGGACCCTCTCGGCGTCAACCGATGTCACTGCATACAGACAAGTCAGAAATTAACACTGAATCGACCATATTATTGTGTATCTGATGTACCTCAGCATTGGAGTACACACACGCAACCAACCTCCATGTTTCTCACACAGCTCTGGGATAAATAATCTAGGTAAGCGTGCCTGAGCTCGGTAAACTTGACACACTAACCTATGATTTCATCATCGGTATACTCCTATGGTGCAAGGTCTAAAAGAGCAGTCAAACCTTTGCGCCTGTTCGCACTCAGCCCTCCATCTTCCGGGATGAGAACTTTTGAAGGTACTCCTGGCATCAAGAGGGGACTTGGCGAAGTAGGGGATAATAGTGCTGGAGGAGCGCTATGACGTGGTGCTGAGGAATTAACAAATGAAAGGGCGCAGGAGCGTAGACTAGAGAGGCGTACCGGCTCAGTAATCATGGTCAATTAAGCCAGCAAGATCGGGGGTCGGCGCCAAGTGATAACTAATCAAGCAGCCAACAGGTGCATTCGCTTAAATTTTACCCTTTATACACACCAGAGGTGACTTCCCCCCCCCCCTCGCCAAACTTCCTGGAACAAGTATTTGAGTACCCCCACCCTAATACTGTGCGCTGACACTTACCTTAGTTAGCGTTCGTGGCAGTCCGGTACATTTCAAATTCCGCTGGTCGACTTCCACAGAGGCTGACTTGTGAGCTGTGCTGATCCCAACCATAGCGCTCTTGGCCTCCCGCAGCCCACCCGCAATGCCTAGTCCCTAGCTGCGCTTGCACATGGTGGCAAGAGTTAGCTCTCATCTGTTGCACCGTCCCTGCGCCCAGCTAGCCTGTAACCTGCTGGTCGTCACACGAAAGGCGCCCCGGCGCAATCGACGTAGCCCCTTGCTGGAGACTGCGGCTTGCATCACAAGGTCAGTGCTTGATTCCAACCCCGCCGCTATGCGCCGCTGACCCGCCATAGGAAGTCACTCCCTGGTGCAACGCTGAGGGCAAAGCCAAGCTCCCGGCGCAGTTACTGGATCCGTTGCGACGCCTGCTTGCTTGAACCTCCGCCACCTATCAGGCTATCGTGCTGACGCGATGGTGCGATTGATGAACCACCCGGCCCACGATTCCAATAAGCTCCATAAGGTGCAGTCCCAGGAGCAGGTGGTGGGGTAAGGCGGCCGGTCCTCCATTCGGTGGGCGTTCCGCCGGTGCCAGCAAGCCGCGACGAGGATCATAGCGAGTGGGAAGAGGCATCTCAGCTCCACGTGGGTAAAACCGGTTCGACAGGCCTTGCTGGTCCAGGATCTTGACCTTGACCTGCTCAGTTGCGCTGGGCTGCTTCGGCCATCGCGATCAGACTCACGATCCCCATGCCTCACGACTGGGTATCCCCGCCAGGATAGCCATTGTACCCTGCGGTGGCACAAAGTAGTTTTGGCTGGGTGTGCGGCACGGAACTGTAGGTATGGCGATCAGTTTCGGCAAACAACGACCTGGCAGCGCCAGTCAAGGTGGGAGGAGGCGACAATTGGGTCTGCTTGCCGCCTGCGACTGGGGGTAGACATGGAGCAAAGGCGAGGCAGGCAGGGTGTGATCAGTGTCCGTCGGTGAGAGCTGATTCCTCGGCCCACGGCCAGGCGCTTGCTGAGTTGCACTGGCAGGGGAGCTCGGAACTGAGGGACCCAGGACGATCGTTGGGCGCACTGATAGCGGGAGCTGGATGCTCGCGAACGGGCAGACCACTGGCAGTGAAGCCCCCGCCGCCCCAAAAGCTCGCCATGTGCCAGGTACCGCCGTGGTTATTGTTACTGCACCCACAGCTAACCCTTGCGCAGCTCACCCTGCCGCAATGGTTGTATGTGATACCGTTTGCTGCACTTGATGTACGCTCAGGAACACATTGCCAATTGGTTCTGGGCATCCCAGACTCCCCCCTGCTCTCATGATTCAAGGCATTTTCTGATGTAGACGCCTCTGGTAAGCTATACTATATACTACAACATCTCTATGCTGACAGGAAGATAGATACTCTCATAAATTTACATTCAAACAAACGTACAACAAATTTTCGTCATCTGCTGGGGCTCAAGGCTGCGGTGTGTGGGAATAAATTTTTCGTAGCAGCTATCCACCTCGAATCTCACTCTTCTGTTGCTGCAGGTTGTTGGGTGATGTCCGCGAGATGAAGACCTGCGGGACATCCTGCGGCACGGAATTTTTAGCACCTGAGCCGGGGAAACTCGGGTTGGGATGAGTCGGCGCTACCAGGTGGTACTCCAACGACTATGCTCGAGAGCACCTGGCAACAGTCACCCAGCTCGCGCTGGGCGCTTTTGCTTCGTCTTGCCTGATTTTTACCGTGCCTGGTCCTCGTCACAACGTTTGTATCCCATGCTCGTCTTATGCCCATGCCACTAAGCCATGGGTTGTAGCACCACACGTATTTGTTGGATCGGCGTCGACCCACCATGCTCGAGCCGGTGTTTCCATCCTTCCTTGGCCGATTTTTTCTGTCCGGCCTTGGCCCAGTCCTTGTTACAACTTTCGTACATATATCCTATGCTCTCTTCTTATGCTGACCCTGTGATCATGCCAGCTCATAATGTTATGCATGCATGTTGGATCGGATCCACCGTGCACTGCAATCCACTTTGTCCACCGCTTAGCAGATTGGGTCATAACCTGTCCTTGAATTCGCATTCTGAGCACCCAAAATGAGACGGAAGGGGTTAAGAGGATTCGAGGAGCTGGTGAGCCAAGCCTAAGATATCAAACTTGCCCAATCATATGCGCAAAGCAGAAGCAAGGTCAAGGGGCCTGGGTTTGGGCCACATGTTTAATTGTCAGGCGCTAATCGAAAAAATGCTTTTTGCTGACGCCACTTGTCCTTGTGATGCCACGTCAGTGCTGGGTTCACCACTTGTTTTGCCCCACCATCCATAGGCCATCTTGCATGTAGGTGCCCTCCCTTTCTGATGCCGGAGAACACCCTGCTGACACAATTTATTTCAGATCACCTCTCGCAGCCTCAAAGATGCAGTCCCAGTCCCAGCCCCAGAACACGTACTACCCATGCCCACTACTCTGGACCAACCCACCCGAACCTCCTAAACTTGCTGCCCAAACCCAAACCAACATCTTGCCTGAGCTCCTCCCTCAGCGCAACGAGTCCCTTGAGGCCATCCAGTATCAACGGGACTTGGAGGCTCGGTTCCAGAAGCGTCGACCCGAGGACAAGATATTGATGCCAGTTGTTCCGCCTGCGGTTGCTTACGTTCATGAACCGTCTGCGGTCACTTATGTTTATGAACCGTGACGGATCCAACACCTCATCTGTCCTGCTTTTCTCTTATGTTTCTCATGTTCTTGTGTAGTACTGCCTGATGATAATATTTACTCCGCTCACAAATGTTCGTCCACCCAATGACTGAGGCGTGCCTGTGCTCAGAAAGCCTGTTTTCAGTCCCATGAACTCAGTTGGCATTGAATCGCCCACTTGCCACGCCTTGGCACACTCTCCCACTCTGGTACTCACTCTTGCCCGCCTGTTTTCACTCCCACGCACTCAGTCGACCTTGACTCTGGCGCACTTACCCATCTGCCCACCTGCCTTCTTGTGCTGTCGCTCACTGCTCACTCGTGCATACCCCACCCACTCCCTCTTGCGCGCACGCTGTACCGCCCGTCTCTCACCCACTACTCACCGCCCGTCCACCCAAGCCCTGCTCGCCCTATCACACTCACCCCCAATGCTCGCTCACCTACGCCCACACCCTCCCGCATCCGATTTCCCACACTGGGTGCGCTCACACCCACCCTCGCATGCACATGCCCCAGCGCACAATTATCACTGGAGTTGGGCAGGCAGCCACAGAGGGACTACCACGATACCGGTCGAGGAAATGCGCCATGACCCGCAGCTCAGTGCTGGATCTCGTGATGCTCGGTCGCATTGGGACGCCACAAACTCAGCCTTGACCATTGACAACCGCTGATTCATGCCTCACGCTCTGGGGTTGTGAATTCTGTTACAGCAAACTTTGGGATATCTGGTGTGGATGTCAGGCGACCTGGTATGTCATTTTGTGAGTGATTTTTAATGAAAAAATAACGTTTTTCACTCCAACAGACTTGAAGCGCCGGCCACCCACGGTGTGGGCGCTTCGAGCCTCAGGTGAGCCTATTTTCCCTTGCTCGTGACCAGCCTCTATTTTAGGGTTCGTGGGCCTCGCCGATTAAGAGGCTGGGATCACGCTCCAATGGAATCTGACCTCAGCCTACGAACTCGACTGAGCAGAGGGATCCCCCGGTCCCGGGCGCAGCGAAGCGACGAATTGAGCGCAGGAGCACGGCATGCACCGTGATAGTAGTCTGGTGCAACTTATCCCACGTTTACAGCTTATGTTTCTGAGTAAACCAATTAAAACTGTGCTCGACACCTGGACGAAATCCTAAATGCGCGGAAAAATGAGAATGTGTGATTTGAGTCGCAGCACATCGTCTAGCGATGGAATAGATGCACTGTGTGCGCAGACAGGCGAGGGAGGCGAGTGCTCGCGCTCAGGCCATGTAACACCAGTCACGCTCGAAAGACTAGGAAGCAAGTATGTGATCTTGCCATCATACCGCATCGCCGGCCCCGTAGGGACTGGGGTACATTTTATTTATCAGCTTTGGAGACATGGGTGAAGTCGGCTTGGTGCAATGGTACTTGCGTGTCGGGTCATGAATGGGTCATGAGTTCGATTTTTGAGTGAGCGAGTCTTTCTCACACTTTTTTTGTTCAGGACACCCTAGATTTCCTCACACGGGTAAGTCTTGGGATCCCCCTAGTGTGTGCATATATGCATGTTAACTGACATTGTGTGGCTGCCTTCATCGGTCGCAGGCGTCGACATAAGTATTGTCACCAAGCCCGTGACTCATCAAGCAGCTGTGCAGTACCTGGTGATCACGCTCTGCGTCACCCAGAGCGCGGACATTGATGTGCACATCGACGACTGCGAATCACACTTCGCCACTAACCTCGAGTCCTCGCAGAAGGTGTTTATGATACTCACCCAATTTTTCAGGACGAAAATCGCTCAGGTGCTGGTGCATGTAGCAAAACTTCTATTCTTAGACATGTATGCTACATGGAACCGAATTCAAAAGTTGTTCGCGTGTGGCTGAGAGTACAAGGAACAACTTTTTATATGTGCCCAACGTCGAGTTTACATGTGTAGGGGCGGGAGGAGCCACTGGAAAGTCGGCTAATATTGATTACAATGGGTTCTAATGAACCCGGCTCTGCTTTCTAATGAATCGATGGGGGGGTCAGATCCATGATGAACGCTTTCCCAGTCTCTGAATGAGCCTGTCTCCTTCTGTCTCGTTTTGGAGGCTCGGAGTGCGAATTCAGGGACTGGTCACGAGTCTACACTCATGGTTCTGACTTTCCCACAGGCTATCTCGAACATCTATAATGTACAGTGAGTGTATCCTACCTCCCAGCGCCACTCCTCACTAGTTATATCTTTATGTAGGCCCATTGGGTACATTTCAATGGCTTCGTCAGCAAAAACCGTTTTTTCGAGTGAGTGCAAATGAGAACCGGCCGGGTGAGGAGGGCTCCTTATTGTGTTGGACCATCCTGGCCCCTGGGGCCCAAGTCACGTGCTCATAGGCCACTATGAGCACCGGATATTTCCTCATGGCAGCTTGCAGGGGGACTTGAAGCTCTCATTGGTCTTTGAGAGGCCATGTTTGGAGCCTATGAGTGTGGCGGGTATTACTTTAGCGCTCATAGCTATCACGAGCCTCAATTGCGTGCTCACAAGGCTCATGAGTGCTTCAGTTGGGCTCAATGTGGGCTGATTCCTGGAATGCTTAAATATATCATACTACGTGCCACATGTAACCCCATTGAAATGAACACATATTGCATTAACATAATTATATATACAACAGCATTAATATTGGTGAGAGGGCCGGGCTAGCACACAGCACTCGATGTTGGGGGTGCAGCAGCAAGCATGCGCTTGCCGACCTTGGTTGTCTGCACATGTGCCTGGTCCTCGACACACAGCACACCCTGCTTGTCTGAGTTGGAGGCGAGGCCGAGGGCGCTGCGTTGGTCGACAAAGTGGACGAGCTTGTCTCGGTCCTGGTAGGTCTGAGGGCCTAGATCTGCTCGACAATGCGGCGCTTGCAGCGAGTCTTGTCCCGGATCGCATCGTATTTGTTGATGATGATCAGGACATAGGCCTTTTCCTCGGCCGCGCTGGTGAGGAACTCCTGAGCAGAGGGTAAAGTAGTTTTTGGTGTTGATGCATAATACAACGACGTCAATTTCCTCCTGGCGTGCAAACACACCAGGCCGGGTGCATCGATAAGGGTAATGTCGGCGATGCCATTGTTGAGGAGCAAGACACCATGGAAACAGAGTTTGGGTGCGTAATCGGGTGGAGTTTCGGCATCTGGGTCACCTTGGAGTGTCTCGATGTCGTCAACCCTCGCGCAAGTAAATGTGGCTGGATTGGCGCAGCCGTACGACGCAACCTTGTCAAGTGAGATAACGGGGACCTCTTCGGCATTATCGTTCTCCAACGCATCGTGGACCTCGCAAAAGACCAATGTGAGTGGGTGCTGGTCGATCGGAAGGACATTGCTGTGGGGCAGAGCATTGACGAGGGTCGACTTGCTGGTGTTGAGATCGCCAGTAACGAGGACCTTGCTGCGTGCATTGGCAACTGGACCTTGAGCCTGTCGACATGGGTGAGGGCAGCCTCGATCTGGTCATCAAGCAAGTGGGCGATGCTCACCTTTTTGAGGGTCGAGACAAGTGCCGATGGGTTGTGGACGCCGTTGGAACTCAGTGAGAGGTCAAGTCGGAGAACGTGGAAATCGTCAGGGACAAGACCCTCGGGCAGCTCAGCGAGCAGTGTAAACGTGCAGCGCATCCCAGACACGCCATAGACGACATCAGTGGCATTCAAGGGGTCGTTGACAAACGCTATCGACTTCATGCCCGGACGACCGGTCTTGGCGAGCTGGGGGTATCGAGTGACCCACCCCCCTGAGGCTAAACTCACGGAGGTTGCTGAGGATGCGCTGGACAGTATACCAAAGGTTTGAATTGGGGTCGAAGGGACGTTGGAGCGATAAGACTTGGGAGGTTGGCGTAACGCTGGAGCTGATCAGCAGCTTCTGTGCTCTGGATTGATGAGATAAGCTAGATCTGGTGAGCGCCACTGCAGCGCTGCACCATCCACGGCGTAGCTTATTACTTTAGCTGGGCCTCACTGGTTCGTCGTAGTTATAATCTTGACTTTGGCTACTGACCTTGCCTCGTCTCATGCGACCCCCTGTCCCTGTCGGAACCACCTCAGAATTCAACCAGGCGCCATGACTGCCGACTTGAACACTGACATATTTCGTGCCCACCTCCACCCCTTTCGGCTCAACAGCCCCTAGACAAGCCCGACCACAGCGCCGAGATGGAAGTTGGCACTGCACGCTAAGGTGTCGATCTGTGTTCAGCCGAAAAAACCGAGCGTCGATGCAATGCTGGTGCCCTCCTGGTGAGTACAGGCAACTACCTTACCTGTAGGATCGTAGCTAACCGTGTGGGACGTGTGAACCTCGTTCCATATTCTATAACACGCCAGCCCAGCGCTGGCGTGCAAACCCTCGATCAGCGCGAATACCTTGGGTCCACCAACATCACCCCTCTTTGCGCAGTTCTATGAATTGTGTCATATGGCCTGACCGACGCTTATACTTTCGGCCACTGTTTTATTGTACATTATTGTAAAATATATCGTTCACTGTGTCTAACTGTATGTGTGATTGAGTCCAACCCATACACTTAATTGAGGATAGCCCGTGGCGTGTTCATGGGCTCAAGAGGCTTGGGTGTGACCCAAGAGTATAGTAAGCCCTCATGTGAGTCTCGCCAGGCTCGTATGAACTGGATGCGTGCTTATGAGTGTTATAAGCAATGTATAGGTAGTAACGAGACTCATTGAGAATAACGTGTGCACTTATAAGTGCATACAACCACACTTTTAATTGGCTTTGAGCCCCGGGAGTTCCTCAAGGGTACTTGAGAGATGTGGTGAGCACCCGTGACAAGCTCAAACAGGTTCACATACCAAACGCGAGGTTCTCATTCAGGCTTGCCAGCACATTTGGGGGCATCAGTGAGTTGTCACGAATGGGGGGGGTTGCTCAAATGCTCATGTCGCTTATGAGAGCTCATGAGGGCTCAAGGGAAAAACGGGTTTTGCTGACGTTAATCATGTTGTTCGGGCCCCTCCTCGATCACGCTTGTGAGTGCACCTAACCTGTTGTGATGAAACCCGCTAATTGTGAGCACCTTACAACAGCTTGTCCCTCAGCCTCTGTTTCTACTGTTGTCCTCTACGTTGCCAGCCCAGGGTAAGCCAGAAACCACTATTTACAGAACATGGCTAATTTCTAACTCATAGGGAGAGTGGTGATGCAACTACACAACGCAACGGTGGGGCTGTGATCTCCCATACAGCACGTCTTTGAATATTTTAATTAGTTCATGAACATGATAGCAAATTCATGAGGTACATACCAGTTTCTATCTTGTCGCTGCTTTTCCCAGTATTCCATAATGATGAAATGAAAGTGTGAAACATATTTATTGATATAGAAGGTGTCATGGATGGAGAGGAGGTCGGTTCCCGATGAGATGGCTTGGTGAGGCTCGAGAAGGTGGTATCTAGGGGCGAGGTGGCATGACATACAAATCTTTGAGATTGGAATGACTGCTGCACAGCGCTGATGATTTCGCTTCATGAAGCCGGTGGTGTAGAGCCCTGCGGGCTGTGCCATGCCAGCAGAGAAGGGTTGGAAGAGCTCGACATAGGCAAGATGTTGCGAACACACATCCATGAGGTGGTTGGGGAGTTTAAATATTGCACGCACGCGTCCAGCCTGGAAGCCTAGCAACGCAAGGTCAGCCTGTCTCATAAAGGAGTATGAGATAACTTACGATGCAGCCCCTGCATCTTGTTGATGTTGTCAGGAGTAAAAAGTACCACGTCGAATGCACCAAAGTGTAATATAGTCCCCTCATCATCGATAGACCGAGGGGTTGCTCGAACTGGGTCAACCGGCGGCTCAATTGCAGGGAAGAAGGGTAGCACAGCATGCCGGAGTTTGAAACATGTCCAGACTTTAAACTTTGAGTTTTCGGTCAAGGCCAGAGCAGCACTATCACAGGTTACAGTCTTTAGGTAGTTAATTGTCGCCGAAATCAAGTTTGAAGCACCATGCGTCCGAATCAGATACCAGCCGGTTTTGGTACCAAGTGATGGGCGCTTTGCAATGGAAACCAATGGGGTTGGATACCATTCGTCTTCATCATCGCCATGCCTGTCGCCATCCCCCAATGCATCCTCTTCACCATCCCCATCTCCTTGGCGCACAATGACCCCCCGCTTTCCCTTCTCGTCCCTGAGCTGCCCCATCTCATATAGATATGCCCGTAACAACGCCCAAGCCTCCTGACGTTGGAGGTAAGTGGCCATTTGTTCTAGAGCGCTAGCCCCATGGTTCGTCGAATCCCATGCTAACTTGACATAGTCGATATGCAGCCACTCTGTGGCTTCAGAGTTGTATCCATCCGGTGTTCCAAGCTCTCGAATGGCACGAACATAATGGCTGAGCATATGAATTTTTGGAATGTCGTTGAAACGACTCTCATCAGGTAGGTATCCTTTTTTCATAGGGTGAACAAAGATGTCTTTCGCGTCATGAAAATCGTCTAGGCTGCGCTCCATGGCATCTAGTTCATCGTCAGACAATTCTGGCATGTGTGCGCGGTACATGAAGTCGATGATACCTCGAGCTGCAGCTACAGCCTCGCCTGCTGGGCAGCCTGCCATCACAGGTATGAAGATACTTCCAAGTGCCTTGGCTTCCTTCCCGGTCCACTGACTGAGTGGGGAAATCCCTTCAGAAAAATGGTGCAGGTTCGGGAACCGTGGCATGCCTTTGGTACGGCGATCGACTTCGGCTGCCCCAAGTATTGCTGTGCACCAGTTGACAATGTGCTCGCCAAATACCCCCTTGTTCAGCTGGTGGAGAAGGTCTGGCGTCAAGCAGTTTGACATCTCAACGTATGGCAGGTCCGCCCAGAAAGGAAGAGTTGGTCGAATCCCAAGGTCAACAATCGTGGCTGAATACCCCGCCCAATGGTCTTCCAGCGCATCAATGGTCTGTCGTGTCTTCCATTTTTTGTACCTCTTTGACCGATTACCAAGGTGTTTCGTAGGCGCCAAGCAAATTGGGCAGCGACTCTCGCGCACACATGCCACCAAGGCCTGTTCAGGGAAATCGGCCATGTACACGGCAAGAATGGGATGAATACGTCGTACGCCCCCATCAGCGCACTGCATCTCTACACCAGTGTCTGAAAACGTCTTCAGGGGCTCCAAAATAAGTTCCATGCACGTGTGGAAGAGCTGCCAGCTACGCTTCTGCCTGGTGGCTTTATGCGAAATGCCAGAGAGACTATGCACTGGGATATATCCAAGTAGTAAGGTTGCTCGCTCGCTTGTCTTCCTACGGATGTCCTTGCTGATGTTTCCAATCGTCATATAGACTGGCCAGGCCTTCTTGGTCCCACTGAAGTTGGTTAAATGCGTTTTATCAGTGGAGAGAATGATGGGAGCAATGGTACCGTGCTTCCCCAGTAGTCCCTATGAAGGGGTAAGGTTTGTATTGTGGAGCGTTTGGGTACCAGCACTGACTTGTATACGCCACCACCAGTTTGAGGACCACATTTGCCCGAAGACACGATGCCTCCTCTCTGCCGAGGTCCAATGGCGTTCAGGGGCAAATCGTATATGCCCCATGAATCTTCGATCCCCAATCAAATGTTTCACGAGCTCGATGACGTCCCGCATCCATAGATGCACAATGATCTCACCCTGATCTGCAGGGACTCGGATTGTTCGTCGATACCAGCGTGGGCCATGAGGTAAGCGGTCAATCTCTTTATAGAAATGCCTGTTATTCCTCCAGTACCAACACCAGGTCTATACAAGGTCAACTCCTATACGTTTTAGTACTGCTCCAACCACTCACTCGAGGTAATTCAAAGTATGTATCTCTCTTTTGGTTGCCTATTGGAAGGCTTGCCAACCATTCTGCCTCCTTGAAAGTGTCTGGTTCCGCTAACCTGGTGTTGTAGAGAGGCGGCGGATCTTTAGATACGGGATAAAAATAGAAAGCAACCCCAGCTGTTGGATCAGAGTATGGCTCTGGGAACAGCGATGGACGTGTTGGTATAGCGTGAGGGTGGGGACCCCATTGCTGAGTTCGTAAGAGTGGTTGGTTGAACAGCATGCTCTCTAAAGACACGGATGACGCTCACCGGTAGCTGTGGCATGTCCTCATCCTCTATCTCTTCTACAGTTACATGGAGGAAACGATGTGGTGGCAGGGCCGGTAGCCGTGGCATGTCCTCATCCTCAATCTCTTCTACAGTTACACTGGGGAAACGACGTGGTGGCAGGGCCGGTAGCCGTGGCATATCCTCATCCTCTATTTCTTCTACAGTTACACTGGGGAAACGATGTGGTGGTGGGACTGGTAGCCGTGGCATGTCCTCATCCTCGATTTCTTCTACAGTTACGCTGGGGAAACGACGAGGTGGGGGGGACAAGTTAGGAGTCCCATCGGTGGCAGGACTGCTTTGCTCTTCAACGAAGATGCCTTGTCTGGTCTCGGGTGTATGCGAGTTAGTTGTTGGGATTGTCCCATGTAATGAGGTATTTGCATTGGTTTGCTTTGAACTCGCCAGTGCCTTGTGATCACGCTCACGTTGCGCATAACACAGAGTGACTTGGCTGAAGTGACGTTCAAGCCCCGATCTGCGAACACAGTTTTTCCCGCAGTACAAGCATATATTAGGACGTGTCTTCATAACAAGTTAAAGGGATGGGTAGTTTTGGTGTGGACACAGACGTTGGAGGGTCGGAAGCAGATCGCATAGCTCTGGGTGCCCATTTTGCGGAGGCCAGTATCCCCGCCCCTGTGGAGCTGTGCTTCCCCTCTTCAGCAGTCACAACACGTTTCATGGTGAGTGAAAGCGTCACAGTATTGTGCCCTGGTAAGCTATATGCACTCTGTTTTAGTGGCTATGACTGACTAGACCAGATTTGTGCAACTTGATTTTGCATTACAGCGAAGTTTTTTAAGTTTAGCTTCAATATTCTCAGTGTTGCTCAGCCTTATCTGGAACATCTGTGGCTTAATGCATGGTATATGCACCGAATCCGAGCCTGTGGGTCGGTGATCCAGCCCGAAACTACCAAGTTTGAGGGGATGCAGAATTGAAGACCTGGCTTCAGTCTGAGCGATCCCCAGGTGTTGAGTGGATGATCCTTAGCCCTGCACAAAATCATTACCCACCCATTCGATCTGTTCCTGTTGCAACCCCCGCCCCCCTTGTGTGCACTCAGGCGAACTATCCCACCTTTTACACTACATCTGCCACCATGTCAAGAACACGCCCTCAACGTGAATTGCGTCCATCATCTCGTGCAAGCAATAACAAAGAGTGTGAGTCACAAAACATGCCCGTCTTGAGGCCAGCTGACAGATATTCGCAGTTCAAGAAAGTATGCCCACGCTGGCAGCCCGGGTGGGGGTGCCACCTCGTGAAGTAGCGCCTGAGGTGCCATCAGCCATAGTGCCTCCACCTCGCACTTCCGAGTTGGCAAAGCAGCGTAAGGCACATGCCCAGTCTCGGGACAATGCCACGCAGCCTGACCCCCTCTCCGTGAGTGAAAATGATGGTGATGATGAGTCTTTGTTGGGTACATCAGACTCACGCCTGCACTTGTACATCGCATGACTGGCCATGCCATTAAAGATCAACCTTATGACAACCTAGAGGATTCCGAGGATTGTCGAAAATGGCTTACCCAAGCACTGGAACTACGCGAACCGAAGCAGAACTACCGAATTCTGGATCTGGATCTCGAGGAGCTTGAGACACTGTATTGGGATAAGCCCAGTGCTAAGATTGATGGTGCATCACGGGTGGATGTTGGTGTAAGCGTAGCATTTTGAATTTGCACTGAATGGTGCTGATTAAATCGTATAGATTTACCTGGGTTCTACAAAAGTCCTGGAACGGGACAAGGCATCTGCCAGCCGACAGACATCAACCCCGCCTTCGCCTGCACGCCCTACCATATCATCTCAGAAATTGGTTTCAGCTTCCAAGGGTTCTCACCCTACTGCCAAGGTTTCAAAGGCCCGGATTGCCGAGCTGCAGAATAGTGACACCAACAGTCATTTGCGTGCAACCAACAAGCGGAAAGCTCAAGAAGTCAGAAGCTCCGAGCATGAGACTGCTGCCCCCTTGCAACCAGCCACCACAAAGCGTCGCCGCCCCCCTGAGTCTAGCTCCCGAGCTCCCCGCCCTGCTGCGCCTCCCCAGGTGGCCTCCGTGGACATTAACCCTGAGCCTCGACCGTCGCCCCCTCCAGTTGTGGATCAACATGGTAGCTCCCCCGAACCCAACGCTGCCAACGAACCACAGGTGCCGGTGCGAAAGAGGAAGCAGTCGACCAAGAAACTCGAGGCCCGACTGAATGAATTTGGCCCCGCTAGGCTGATTGTGTTGCTGGCTCTTGAACTCATGTACATTGAGATGCTAGTAGACCAGCCATTCCCCGACATTGTAGAAGACGATCAAGACCCAGATGAGTCAGACGATGACATTGGCCGAGCGGGCTTGAAGCTCTTTGACCGGTGGGCTGTGGAGTTCTACGACAAGGCACATAGGATCTTACGCCGGAATCAGTCCGCTGTTCTCCAAGAGGATCGCCATAAAACATATGTAAGTCCCTGATTGCATGGGATGCTTAGTTTGTACACACGAGCTTACATACCTGGCGAAGATGTCGTACCAGCTCTCACAGCTTCGCTACCAAATCAAAAAGGCTGCATACAGCAAAATCGCGTTGACCTATTCCCTTCAAAGGGGAGATCCTGGCAGTGTTGCTCGAGCAACCAATCTACTTTATGAAGATCAGTTTCTCTCCCCGGTGAATATTGTTCATTTGTTTAGCGCACCTGCTGACCAAGTTGTAGAATTTTGCTAATGATGGCTACCAATTTACCATCGACATCATCAAGGAGACAATCCAAGAGGCACTATTCAACGGGCCAAAGGATCTTGGGAGCCGGTACTCTGATTGTTTTTACCCCATGATGCCCCGTGCTACAATTGCGCTTACAGCCAGCATTGTGAACTTGTTTCGTTTGCATTTGATCCTATGCTGACGAAGGTGTTTTTATAGATTCGCCATGGGATCAAATCCTTCACGGTCTTAAGGGCCACAAAGCAGTCGCTATCGCTTGAGGCTGGCGAGGACCACACACACTTCATGCGCTATATAAACCTGATGGCGTCGATGCCTGGCAAAAACCTAAAAAATCGACTTGAGAACACACAGCGAGATATCCTGAAGAGTTGCATGTACGTATTCATGGGTCCCAAACTATGCATGGCTGATCATATGCATTAGGCTGTCTAGTAGTTCTGAGTCTGAGGTCCCAGAAACAGTTATCGCAGTGCAAGAACGAGACTCAGAAAAAGACACAGAGTTGGAACAGGAACTTAAGGAGCTAGGTATGCTTGACGAGTAACATTTGGACATTCTTTGACAAAGTTATGCAGCACGGAAAAAGAATGCTGGGAAGCAACGCCGCATATCTTCACTGAAGAATGCCAAAGGGAAGCAGCGTGAACGTAACCCTACCCCAGGTCCTTCAGGCTTGCACCATGGTAGCTGAGTTAGTAGAATGTATTGCGATTCATCACCAAATAAAACAATGAATGAGATTCTATTCACTATTCCAATACAAACACTAAAAGAAAAACATGATAAACTCTAGCGTGAATACAGGGCATCCGAGAGGCAAGAAGTAAAACACAGGAGCAAGGAGCAACTTGACAGTGATGTGCATTCATTTATTTGGCGTTGGCGAGCAATAGAGGCAACGTGGTGCAACAGCAGCCCCGTGAACGATGGATCTGAGCACAAACGATCAATGAACCTGTCAAGAGCTAATTTTGGCGGGCAGTCAACATTTCCAGGCACGAGAGATCTTGGTACTCACACCGGGAACAAGCAATCAATGAACAATCAGGTTCAAGCGGGGGTACCTTTCAAAGAATAAAGCACGTGAGATCCACTTTAGCAATCAGCGTCATGAACGTTGCAGGCAAAATTTATAGATAAAACGTACCCCCTGTGTAGCACACTCCCGCAGGAGCATCAGCTGGCAGGATGTTGTTTCATATAAAAAAATGGAGGCAGCAGGGTCAGACAGGCAGTAGAGCGGCATGAATTGAAGGCTCACCTTTGCTGCCACATGTGGGCGGAGCACTGGACAGTGGCGCCAGTCAGCATATTCACAAGTTTGGGTGAAAACACCAACCTGCTTCGGTAGCGTTGACTTGGGGCAGGGTGGGTTGCTCAAACGTGCACTCGACCCTGACCTAGACACATATGACATCGGCAAGTGAATTGCGAGCGTCCAGGGCGAGGCTGCAGCACTGGTGAGCTGGGGGTGGCGACACAGAGATGGGGCGGGACTGCGTGGTGTTGTAGTTGCTCGCAGCCAGACGCGTAAAGGGTCACACTGTTGGCGAGGGTGTTGGCCTCGCTCGGCAAGTGGTCCGCCAGAATATTGATTATGCACCGCCCTTGATGGCAGGGCGTTGTGGCCAGTTAGAGGTTGTGGCAGCATCAAGGCCAGACTATACACCCTAGTACCGCACATAGGTAAGGTTGCAGCAGGCCAGGCGACATGAGAGGATGGGGTTGAGTGGACATTGCACAGAGGCACAGTCTTGACTTGGGCGCAACGGTCAGAGGTGTGTCAAAGTCAGCTGGGTACTACGGTGGCGTGAGTGTGAGACTCACCTTTGCTCACCGCATGTAGAGGTGGCGTCTGAGCGCTGGGGGTGTATCAAGTCATGTTTGGCGTTGGCTAGCAAGTGGGACAAACCGGGTGCAGCTATGCTGAATAATCCCAGCGCTAGGCTGGCGCAATCAGACATGGCCGACACTGGAGAACCCGAGTCTTGCCTAGTGCCAGAACAAAGCTGCCATGAACAAACCGCAGAGCAGGGGACACAAAACTCAGCACATCAGCCTGCCAGCAAACTTGACACAGCTGGGGGCATCTCTAGATCGGGAGCTGGCAGTCATCGATGGTCGGCAGGAGCCTTACCAAAAGAGTGTTTGGTGCAGGAAATTCCATACAGCAAAGGGGAGAACAACATGTAAACCTGGTATAGCATAGGAAAGAGCAAGAGCCGAACATCGATTGGTGGGCAATATGTAGGTGTGGTGGGGAACACCAGCAATGATAATGGGTGGCGGACACAAACAGCTAAATGCTGTCACGATTGGGCTGGTCGGAGACCTGACCATGTAACCAGGCATTAGCACTGCAGGTGCAAATGCACATATACTCATGATTTGTCAGACCTCTTGTTAGCCGCAGCCCCGTAGGGCGTTCAGTACGCCGCGGATACAAGGTCCTGTTTCACCCTTTATTAATTCTCTCCTGTCTCGCCAATGTGTTTCGCTTGTGTATATTATCTAGTACTCTCTCGTAGAATACTATCCTTGTCTGCTACCTAGCGCCCTGGTACTTCCCTCCCAGTACCCTCAGCGAGGACTGTGCGATCTAATCGCGACAAATGCAACATAATAATCATGCTTATGTTGTTCATAGTATTGTACAATAGTCGTGATAGCAAACAAGTCAGAACTAAAGGACAAAAAAGTCTTAGGCGACATTGTGGGAATGGACAAAGTAAGTAGCAAGCAGTTGTAGATCATGAGTGCGAATGTAAATCACTTTGGGCTCATGGTAGGGGCCAATACAAACAGCATGGGAAAGAGAATTATGTAAATGAGGGAAAGCGACTTTGCACTCCGTTCGGATTTGCTGGCGAATGATGGAGAGAGCACGGGTGATATGGCGGAGGTTAGCCACAACGAAAACATTAAGCGAGTGAGACTTGTTATGCTCTTCAAAGCGCATGGTCAGCCATATCGACAGCTCGTGGGGATGGTGTACAGCTTCCGTAACGCGTGACACCAAATCCACTGAGGCGGCGGTGAATATGGTTTCATGGCTCTCAGCCCGTCTAGGTAAACAATCAGCAAGATATGCACAGAAAGAAATATACAAGTACCTATTCACAACAGCACGCATGGGAGGCGGCCTCTCAGTACCAGTGCAATCACGGGGACTGTGGCAGGGTGTGCACTCCAAATGTGAAGAATCAGTGTCGAGCATAGCAGACACACCGTACAAGGGTGGTATCGAAGATGATGAGACGGTGGTAGGGGTAGAGGGCAGACCAGACCTCTGGGGAAAGAGGTGAGCGAGGGCAACATGCACACGGTGTGCAAACGTGGCTGGAGTTCTGATCAGTTGACAGGTGTTGAAAAATGGGATCTCAGCTTACGCATGCTTTTTCTGTAGCGTGTAATCGTGTTCAAACATGAATATATGCGCTTGTAAACTAGCTACACGCGATACACAACGCTGCTGGATGGTCTCAATACAACAAACTAATCGTTTTCTTCTTCTTTGTCGTTGCCCTTCCTCTGTCTCTTTAAAAGCCCGTACACAACTGCTAAAATCTTCTCCTGCTCCATATTGAGCCCCTTCCAGATCGTAGAGAGTGTGGCGTTGAGGCGAATCAGCTCGTCTGTATGAAGCTCGAGCTTCTCGTTCGACAATATCACATATAACATGCGCTGTGATCGGATATGAGCATAACGCACTCTTTGGCTACCATCCAATCAGCACAGAACTTATCTGCTATGTGGAGCATGGTCCAGAAACTCAGCACCAGACAGGAAGCGAATAGTTGCTGTAATAGGTGTCTTGAGTGCTACGGTGGCCGTCGCGCCAGGTATTTTCCAGCTGAGCCTCAAGTGAGCGTATGATTGAGAGTGGCGGAAAGGTGGGACAACTCTTGGGTGCTTTGATAATCGTATGGGCATTTGGGTCGCAGATTTCGTGGCTGAAAACGACACGTTGTGGCAAGGCGGACTGCCGAGCTACTGGAGCATAGGCTAATTTTTTGAAAGAAAAGCCAACACTGACAGAGATGGAAGCGGCAAAAGCTCAAGGACCGGTGTAGGAATAGACAATACAAAGTCACGCTGGTACCCTCCGGCTTGAGGACCGGGGTCGAGAGTGTCAACGTCAATAGATTTGGTTTCGAAAAAGCTACCGAAAAACATGCAAGAAAGAAATTGTGTGGGCATGATGCGTGGAAGTAACCAACAAAAACACCTGGACATGCGTTAGAGCTTGGGGGATATTAGCAAAAGGCGCCCGGCCAAATCTTAGAGCTTGATGGGAAGTGACCCCCCATTCCGCCCGGCATTTCTCAGAGCTCGAGGCCCAAAATCCGAGTTTGTTGCCCGGGGTCCTGTGCGAATTCAATCATCTCTATTTGGAGCAGTTTTGATGGTCACATGACTTGGCTGTTGACCGATCCACTTCTCTTCCTGAGTGCCACCACGCCGTCTCGATAGTGTAGACCGCGCGAGAGTCCTTTCCTGGCCCCGATAGTGAGGCGCTTCTGGTGGGCTCTCCTGGCTGGGCTCTCCACCCTCAGAATCAACAGCGGCGGTACCCTCCCACCTCTCGTCTACACTACTCTCTAGCCTGATAATGAATGACCTTGGCTTTGAGTAGGGTACCATATTACCCCTCGACAACTGCTGCCCGACGGCACATCGATCTTGGAAAAGACTTGCTCCAGAAGTGCCGCCCATTTTCCGAGGAGGAGGACGAGGCCCTCCGTCTTGGCTACGAACAGGTGAGGTCACTGATACCCGTTATCACACGCGCTCACTCACCACAGCACGGCACCGTCTGGGCCACCATCGTCAAGGACCCCGTCTTCCAGTCCCGTCACAGCACCGACCTGCGCGACCGCTTCCGCAATGCCTTCCCCGACCTCTACCAACAGGCCGGCTACAAGCCCCGCCCCGCCCCGCCCCGCCCCGCCCGCAAGACCTAGAAGCCGCGCACGGCTGGCATGTATGCTGACAAGCCCAGCCCCCCGGCCTTGATCGTCCCCAAGGTCGACGCGGAACCCCCGGCCCCGAGCCACGGAAAAGAACAGGCCTGGGCGCCGAGTCCGTATTGTGACCAAGACCACACCCAAGAAGCGTGCCTCGGGCTCGCGTGGTCGCGGCCGCAAGGTCGATGACAGCGAAGAGGAGGACGATGTCGACGTCGACGATGACCTCGAGAGTGAAAACGAGGTCGCTGCTGCCACTACTCTGTCCAGCGCGGGAAATGCCCGACGGGGCTCTCACATGCGGCTCCGCCAGCATGTGCACGCGTCTCGCGCCACGCCCTAGCCATCGAATCCTAACGGATACATTGACGTGTCTGCCCTCTCTGCTCATTCCCACTCGCCCCAGACCGAGTCTGAGGACGTGGACACGTCCGACTCGCCCATTGCTAACATCGAGCTCCCGGTCACTCCCTCGGCCGCTAATTTTCTTCGCGAGCTCACCCCGGTCTTGCCTAAGTGCATCGATGCTTCCCAGGTCCAGTCTCAGGACTCGACGTCTGAGCAGCCTGCGACCGCGACGGACGAGGTCTCGTCGATAATGTCCAGCCACGGCTGTGATAGCCTTATTTATCCCACTGGCGATGCCGACAACACCTGGCTCACGGGCACCTCGGTCACGTCCCCCACTACGTCTGAATACTTTTTGCATCCTCACCACGCTCACGAAAATACGCGCCGCGACGACCGCAGGGACCGGACCGGCAAGTCTGCCTGGGCAACTTCCGACTGGCTTTCGGGCAACCCGCGCCTGGACAATGCGCTGAGCGGCGCGCTCGCGTTTGGTGGCTGGGGCGGCAACAGCGTCGTCGATCGCTACAATCTCTACACATCGAGCGCTGGCGCAGCTGCACACGAGTTTGGCTCTGAGGTCGGCCAGAGCGCGGGCGATCACCGGCTCGAGCACAACGCCTTTGGCGATGCGTCCATCTTCCGCGAGAGCAACTCGATCTCGTACTATGCCGGTGATATTTTCCCTGGCAGTGGTGTCGTCAACCCGGCCCTCCGGCCGAGTCCAACTCTTTGGTACGTCGCACCACCTGTGCTCCACATGACCCTTGACTCATGTACTGACTCACTACTCTAGCACATCTCCATTCCGTCCAACGCGACCATGCGCCCACACGAGGGCCACACGCCTACGACGATCCCGTACATGCTCCCCATGCCGTCCTCACTCTCGAACCTCGATGGTCGGTGTCGAGGCGCTCAACACCTCGCCCAAGCGCCCATCGGCCCACCGCTCCCATTCGCTCTTTGACTTTTCGTGCATGGACGCGCTCGACCTCCAGCGCCCCGGCTACCCTGTGAGCTTTGACGGCCAGATGGACACGACGGCCGCAGCGCTCGACCTGGCTGCGTTCGGACTCCACATGGGCCAGTAGGGCACCGAGTCGGTCGCGGCCAAGCCCCAGACGCACCACCATGGCCACCAACGGATGCAGAGCCAGAGCGCAATCTCCCCAAGCGATCTGATGATCCGCAAGGGTAGAGATGCCGAGGACAAGATGCGCAAGCGCACGAGCTGGAGCGGGCACACGTAGATTGCTTATCCTGAACGCTTCCCGGACATTTCTCATCTGATTTATTCCTTCGCGACATCCCTCTCTCATGACCACACCTCTCCGACCGGCCGCCCGAGGACACGAGCTGTGCTTTATTATTCCTCGACCGATCGCCGATTCCCCTCTGCTCTCGTGCTTGCTCCTCGCTATGACAAACCTCTATTTCAGTTTTGGCAGGCAGGCCGGCCGCTCAGCATGTTATCTATGGTGCATCGGTTCTCTCTTGAAAATGAACAAATGATATGTGTATATATGCCCAGTCCTTTTCTCCCTCCCATGTATGGTTTGGATGCTGTCTTTTGCGCGAGGCTGCGGCTCTTCTTCGTCTACAAGCCCATCCTCGGTGGTTTTCGAATAACACAATAGCAGAACGCGTTTTCCCTCTCGAATGAATTAGATTCCCTCATCTGTCCTCATCTCATCTCTCGAGTGTCCCAACGGAACGGTTCCCCTATAGATTTGCTTGGTCAACACATGCGTTTCTTCTCGAGTTGATCTCCCACCATCTGGTCCAGCCTCTCGACCTGGACCTTTTGATCCACCAAAAATAACGGGCGCCTTTTTCTTTTCCTCCCCCTCAGGGCGAGGAGTGATTTGCCCTCCTCGAGCTCGTGACCAACCTGTGGGGATCCAGGTAGACCTCGTCTCGAAAAGTGTGGGGAGTGCACAGATTAATCGCAGATATTCACCCTGGGCTAAAAGTGAGGCTTATATTGGTCATCGATGGCGTAGCCAATGAGTCGACTCGCGTTTATAAAGTTGCATGGATACGGCCGGTCGGGGTGGATGGTTGATGGGTGTCGCAGGCTAGCGCATATACCTGCGATTTCCGTCTTTCAGGGTGGAACCAAGGACCCGACACGGTGCACAGATACATGGTACGTGCTGAACTCGTATTTGTGCAAGCAAGTGTACAATCGTTACACGGTTTGTTACTGCGGGCTTGGACTTGATGGTTACAGCTGGGTTTTGCATGACGGCCCGGGTTAGAACGCAGAAATAACGATGATTTACTTGCTTGTAGCAGAGTATGGATGAGACACAAGCGTATTTATTCACTCTCGCCTAGCTGGTAGCCCGCCGCTTCAAGCCAGCCTATATGCTTCCGGAAACAGGCGCAGGTGCCTTTTGCGCCCAGCCGGCCCCCTATCTACCCACGAGCCCGCCCGATATCGTCTCAGCCCATCGTTATTCACTTTAGCGCAGCCTATGAACGTTGTGCGGACCTAGGAGTTGCTCAGGCTGCATCACCACCATGCGGAGCACCGGGGTTGAATTCCAGTGGCGAGCAGTAAGTGTTGGGAGTAAGGGTGTCGGGCGGGGGTTCACCTGCTGACGAGGAGGCGATCGTAGGGTGGTGCGGATGACCGCCCTGGAGGGGCGTGAGCAAGCCGAGTTGAAGCAAGAAAATCGCCAAGGTGATATATCACGTGCCACCTAAGTGACCTGATCACCCCCCGACCCTTGCTCCCACCAACAGCCTGCCACTCTCCTGTCGCCACCATCGTAACAAGGAGCAGTGGAGGAGGTGCGTGATTGGTTGCAGACATCGAGAAGCGGCGGAGAGAGTATACGAGTGGCGGGCAGGCAGGCACGGGTAGCAGAAAGCAACGGGACGCGGCGAGGACAGTGTGTCAGCGCCTGACAGGACGCATGGGTGGCGGCGAGCGACGGGAAACGGCGAGGATGGCATACGAGGGACAGGCAAGCAGAACAAGTACCGTAGAAAAAGTGGATAGGGTGAGTGCCGAGCGTATTAATAGTCCTCGATTGCAGGCGTGGCGTTCAGCAGGGGCGAGCAGCAAGAAGAAACGAGGAGGGCACATGGGTGGCGGGAGGGGGGGGGGGGCGCAAAAGTGACGGAGAGTGGCAGGAGAGACGTGCAAGCGGCGCGGACTTGGTTGTATGCGCCGCCCCACGATCGCCCTCGGCGGAAGGTCAGCCCCTGCTCGACGCCATTTGCCTTCGCATATTAATGCGCACGCTGCTGCCATATCACGCTCTCTGGTCCTCGCTCCTGTCCTTGCCTGCGGCATCGCGCTCTCCCTGACACGGGCACAGGCACGCTCACCTGGCCCACTCCCCGTGCCTGGCCCGTCACTCACCGCTCGATCTCCCCCGCCCGCCTTCGCTTGCCCACGCCCACACTTGCTTGCCCAGTGTGCTCGCGCTCGCTCTCCTGCGCTCCCCCTCGTGTACGCATGATGTCTCACTCACCCAGCCCACTTCATGTCTCATATCTACCGCTCACACCGGTCGTTTGCCCACGCCTGCGCTCACTCGCACGTTTCCATCCCCCCTCGCACTCCGCTGGCCTCGACTCTGGTGCACTTGCACCCGTCCTCGCCCGCATTGGTCGGCTCACCCATGCCCACCCTTGACCTACCTTCCCTCGCGCGTACACTGCCTCGCTCGCCCTGCTTCCCTGCCCCCGTCCTCACCCACGCCCTCCAGCGCCGTTAACCGCCCTTCCTGCCTGCCCACCCGCTTTACCGCACGTGCCGCTCGCTCGCCAATGCCCACTTCTGCTTTCCTGTGCTGGGCGGGCACATCTTATTTGTTAATTACCACTTCCCACTCTGCCTTTGCTGTAAACACCCCCCAATTTATATACCACAAAAACCAGATAAATGCATTATTGATTATTACTCGTGACCTAGCAAGGGTCTCCTGCATGGTCTAGCGACCGCCTGGGTACTCGTGAATATGTCGCCGAGAGGGGGGGTTAACTCCAAGCACTCTTGTGGCTCGGGTGCCTCCCAGAGTACTCTGCTGAAGGGGGCAATCTCCTGATGTTCCGTAAATCAAGAGTAATTGACGCGGGGGTGGGCATATACTCCCCGCTTTATTCATGAACAAAATTATCACTTCCAAAGCTACAAAAGGCAGAGTCTAGAGCGGCTGGGCAACTTGGCGGCATCGCTTGCCAACTGGAAGCGTGCAGAAATCCTTGACAGGATTTCATCGTATTTCGAGGCTCATCCAGAGCCCAAAGCGCTCCCACAGTATGCTGGTTTGTTTCGTGCTACACGCGTGCCTCGTTGGGCAGCTAACCACGGGTTGGGTGTCGCGGAGATGGGAGCTAGGGTAGCCGGGGAGCCGACGCGCCCGGCTCCACCCCGAGTGTTGCTGCCATGTCGAGTGGGCATGAGCCGCCAAACAAATCCGTATATGAACACACAGTCACCACATTCAATTTTTAGCCCTTTGAGGACTTGTTGGGGATCGCGAGATGAGTATTGTAGCGCATATATACTAGGTTAAGTAACACCGTGTGCCGGTTGTAAGTGTTTTACGGCTGGAGTGTATCTCCATCAAACTAGCTTCGACTCAGATGCAATGTAGAGACCCGTACTCTACAAGGCTAGGTGCATATCACCTTGCCCTCGTGGCATTGCTCAGGGCCCACCCATGGCCATAGCTCAAGTCTCGGCGTCTACAGGTAAGTGAAATGACCCCCGTGCTCGGATAAACTGACTGCCCGGCCAAAATTGGCTCTTGGGCTGGTTGATTGGTCGTTCGCAATCAGTGTTCCCGTTCTTGTTCCCTCGTCGGCTCTCCTCGGTCACCATCCCTCTCTCAAACGCCAACGTCTCCGTCCATACGCCCGCATGCGTCCGTCCGATGCGCTGCTCCCAAGCCGCTAGAAGCCTTATAGGTGGCTAAAAAAGTCGAAAGACTGAAACGGGCGTGATGAGTCGAATACTCAACCTGTGTCGTCGCGCTGTATGCGCAAATTGACGATATTTGACGCTTGCTTGTATGCGCTTGCTATCTCCGCTGTCTTAGTGTCGCACAAGCACCTCAGCTTGTGCTCGTGTGAGTTCCGCCACCCCGCTGCCCCGACCAACGCGTTTTTGTCTCGCCAGGCCACAACCGGCGTCGCCGAACCGTCTGCGGACGAGTAAACGTGTGCTCGTGCTCGCCCTCGCACCTGTAAACTGCTGTCTTACGCTCTGGGTGGCCTTTGGTAAGTCCTTCGATCCGTCGCCTATTCCGTGCAAACCCGAGCTCGAATAGCTCAGCCCACGAGTTGTTGACCCCTCTGATCGGCGTAGCACTCCCACGCCTGTCCATATGCGCTCTCCCACTCCCGCCACCGCGAGATACGGAGTCCGCGCACCGGCCCCGATCCGTACGCCGCTGCCCCCGGCCTCGCCTCCCTCGTGCCCAGGAGCACCATCACTCTCTACCTTGGACATCATGTCTCCGAAAGCGGCCTCATGTTACTGTGAGCGAAATCGGCCGCCCTCTTCCTGATTCGAGCCCCAACCCATGCCCCTCTCCCTCAAATCCTACCCCCGCCCGCTTGCGCACAAGCCGTTCGATGGTTGCTAGTGCGCCAGGGTAGTTCCGTACGTGGCTAACTCATGGGTAGGCCTGCAATGCAGACCGTGTTCCATAAGATCGCTGCGTGTTGCACCACAACTTCGACTTTCGGCTGAGCGGCTATATAGTCTATCAAGGGGAATGTGTAACTGGGTTTGAAACCGGTTGCCCAAGTGACCTATCATCGCCCTCTCTGACTCTGTTCCTCTATAACTCATCTCCATTCCTCCCAGTCCCGTCCCCTGTCCATCCAACAGTCCATGGCCCGCCAGTCTGTCATTCCAAAGGCAGACATATAACGTGTGTATAGTAACGAAAACGATACGAGTGATTTTTGAGTGAGAAATGTGATATGGCGCGAGCCACCTTGCACGGCTCTGTGCGTAATTCAATATATATGTGCTTCCGTTAGGAGGTACAGGACATGCCAAGCTATTGTTTGGCTCACGTCTCGGCTCTCGCAAGCTAGATACGGCTGGAAATGGGTCACCACTAGTATGTAAGAAGATGATAACCCCGATTGAAAATGGTCACGGGTTCCCCGGCAAGGTATGGGCCGCAGGGCGGCGCTTATGCATTTGAAATTGATCACCGACCAATCAACGGTTTTGTGAATCAACCAGCATCAGATGAACTCGGGGGTTGGTGTGGGTCAATAACAACACTGCAGATAAGTACAAAGGTCTCCCTGCGCCAGGAAATATCGACTATCAGCCAAAATTAAACCCCAACAGGTTGGTCAATCATTCGTGCTCAGGTCCATCATTTGTGGTTCCGTCGCTGTTGCACCACATCGCCTCTCCATCGCTCCCTAATGCTAAGTAAAAGTCCCTGTCTGTACGCCAGGCTACATAGGCCTAAAATTGCCACCCTGGAATCGCTGGAGGCCTCGTAGATGTCTAAAATTCGATAAAATCGGTCAAATGTTGCAGTAAGTCGAATTCCACATCTGCATCGTTTTCCACAACGTGTGCATGTCAGCGATATTTGTCGCTCAGGTGCCCGTGTGAGTGCCTCGGCTTGTGCCTGTGCGTTTCCTGCCATCCTGCTGCCTACTGACTCGTTTTGCCTCAACAGGCCAAAAATCAACGCCCGGAATCATCCACGACTGTGGGCTTACTCGACTGGCTCGCCTCCCACGGCCACCCTTTTATGTTGCACGCAAATGGCCGTCCCATTGCCATGCTCGTGTGCGGCACCAGCAGGAAGCTCCAACCTCTACATCGTTGTGCTTGCCTTGACCTGCATCGTGGTCCGACTACTTTGCTCCCGTGCAAAGCAGCTTCAGACTTGTTGGTGAGTCGGTGTGTGTTGCAGTAGGCAGTCTTTGATTAGTTGCCAGTCTCGTAGTGCAACTTGAGGCGCCATCCCGACTGCGGCACCCCGGCTGCAACACATGCTCCTACCCCCCGCTGTGACACTCAACCTCGTCTCTGACGCCCTTTGTTTTTCTCGCCTCGAGCACCTCGACACCATGCCGCCATTCACCGCCGTCTCTGCCACCCATGGCGTCCAGATCTAGATCCCCCACCTCTGCCGTACATTATCCCTGCCGAGAACCATTAATATTGTCGAAACTGGCCCAATCGTTACTGGATCCACTGCCTTAGAGCCCCCCTCATTCCACCCCGGCCGCTGGCCCCGCCACCTTACTGACTGGACACAATGCGGTCCAACACCTATCTGTGGTCCCTACAGTCAGATCCCGCCTCCAACCCCACCACCACTGCTAGCCCGCCTCCCTTCAGGTCACCCTGCGTGCAGCCGCTACAATTGCTTGTGTGGCATCCAAGGTGAGTCTGCTCACATCGAGCCCAACTAACCCAGCCGCTGCCAGCGACCTGAATGATATTTTGGATCCTAAGTTCAGGGAGCCGTGCTATCTAGTTAAATGACGTATTAATTGTATATAGGATACATAGCATTTAAACCCCAGTGTCCGTTGACTACGTGCCCTACAAAGGAGAGGTCTTGACTACAATAATTAAGGGGCTCCCACCGAAAGGGGGGGGGGGTTGCGACCAAGCCCTCTTATTGGCCAGGCCTCCAACGTGTCCTTGTGACTAGGAAGATCATCAAAAAAGCTTGATCTTCCTGCGGAGGGCATGTCAGTTTTTTGCGGATAAACTTTGTACGCAGATATATCTCAATTGCGGCGCCACCGCACATATGAGATTCTAAAGTTGGGCAACACTCCTAGCCAGGATCGTGGCCAGAGTCCTCCAAAACACCAAAAGGCAATGGGTCACGGCCCCGTGACGACCCTGTGACCTCACATCAAGTGTTCGTTTCTCGGGGTCAGACCATTTGATGTCGTCTCAGCGACAACCCCCTTTGTGCCTGCAACACGTCTGCGCCTCGAATGACGACGTCAATAATGATGCGGGATCACAGACCTATGTATTGCCGAAGGACGTCTTGCCTTGCGAGCTTTCATCATGAACGCAGGTCTGCGCAGGTAGCGGCGTTTTTGGAGGGAATCAGTCCCCGCCTAACGAGCAAGTCGGGGGAATCAAGGCACGCATTATTATTTCAAGCACATATACTCAATAACTTATGTTCATGGGTGCAGGCGGTGGTCTCCGAGTGGGGACACAACTCTTTCTGCCTCCGTTGCTCGTTTACCCCAAGGATGAGCCTGACTGGACAGTATGATGTCCACTTTTCGGCCCTCCTTATCTCTTGCTGACTCTTCTGCAGTGAGAACGCGCAGCAAACACACTCCTCGGCTTGGGACGCACGAGTTACGTAGTCGTGAGTGTCTTGACTGTGCTTGCATTTTTTTTTACAACTTTACGAAATCGATCAGCCAGGCCGAATCGTGTAGGTCCGAGTATTTTTCGTCACACGACGTGAACTCATGCCCTCCGTAGATTGGACGAGGTTCATTTTTGGCAAATACACTACCAACTACCTGCTGCGCGAGTGCTGTTTGCAGCCACTGGTTGGTTCTCTGGCTTTGACGGCATTTCGACTTTTGGAAGCATTGGCGACAGTTGCAGCGCAGTCCATGTTCCCTACGTTGGAATCCGTGCACTCCTTGCTATCCTGGGTAGTCTCACCGTTCCCATTGTTTTACAAGAGCGGTTACCCCACCATTGTCGCCGCATTTTCAGCTTGCCTCATTCTATTCGGTGTGTCCATTGTGCATTTCTCTGTTGCTCGTTGACTGGGTTCATTACACACAGACAACAGCCACGTCACACAATCGCGCCTTATCCTTCTTAAAGGCCAGCTCTGGTTCTTCGTGTCCCTGTCCCTTGGCTCCTATGTCTGCTTCCGCAAGTTCCGATACGCGTAGGTTTCCCCATCTATTCACCGTACCAGTTCTCACGTATTTATGGTGAGTATACATCCGATCGCTCGTCTTCCTTGCTTGCACGCTGTTGCAAGATGGTTGGTTTATTTACATTCCTGGGCTTTGGTACGGCCATTCGTATCGGTTTGTGGAACCTCCTGGATATCTGCCGCGGGCACACTATGGTACGCCCCTTGAGCAAAGTCTGAATCTCTCCATAACTGCTGCCTGCTCCATTACTCCGCGGCTCACCAGTACCCTCCCCAGCCCAGTAACACTGTCACCGGCCAACCACAACCGTTAGCTGTCGATACAAGCAGACCAAGCTTGATGTGGCGGCGGCTGTGTACGCTGCGCTGCGTATGCTTCCCAGCATACTTGCTCATGACCCTGCCTGAACCCCGGTAAGCCGCCGCTGCCAGCGACACGCCCAACACTTGACCAGAGTGTGGCCCCCTTAGTGGCCACAACTTAACTGCGCCTAGTAAGTCCGAGACCACAACCTCAGTTCCTGCCAACGCGGAAACCGCCCACTCGTCGCCCTGCATCCACCCCGCCCAGGTCTCGGCCTTTTGCTCGCTGTCGTCCCTTAATCACCAGCACACAGCTACCGTCGCTGCCAACAAGCTCTCAGCACTCACTACCACTATGCACAGGACTCGGTCGCCGTTGCTCCTGTCTGGCCATGATTGTTTACGACCGTTCAACAGATCGAACGCCGCCGGGTTCTTGCGCATTGGCCACCACCACGAATGCACACAACGACGACACGTTGGCCGCACCTGCCGGACAGTCGCTGTGCGTCTCGGGTGCGTCTCGCCTGGCTTCAATCATGCCACAACCGCCATCCGCCCTGTTGGTGCCTGTCCCAACGACGCTGACGGCGCGACCGCTCGTCAGGAGTATGGACGTGCCAGGTTCGATGACACAACCCAGCACTTCTGTAGGGCAACCCCGCCACAACCACACTGAGTCGCTATCCCTCGGTTGAGCCTGGTAAGTACGAGATGGGGCTTGGAGTTCGTGCTGACATCTAAGTCGCCCGCCCGCGCTAGGTGCACTGGTACTACACCGTGGAGGCTCCAACTCTGCCGTAACTCCCCTGCTCCCCAACCCCGGCACACAACGCTGCTGCAGGCCCAACGCCCGCGAGCGACGAGCGATACGAACACATCGGCTGCGCCATCTGACAACAAGGCTCGCGCAGGCCCTGCCTGGCTTCCATTTTTCCGAGACCACCTCCTTGACTATCATTCCTGGTCCGCTCTGTCAAGTGCCCGACATGTTGCACCTGTCCTCTGCCTCTGCCAAACAGTGTATGCCATTTAATTGAATTTTGCAAATACCCAACTCGACAACTTTTGTATTGATACAGTCCTGTCAATATGCATGCTGGTGCTATAATTATCTGTTCAGCCTTGGGCTCAATGTTTTGCACCATACATTACACAGATATTTTATAATACATAGTTTTCTAGAAAATGTATCATTTCAGGATAAATCACTTCTAAAAGTGGCAAAATTGCCACCTGCCCAGCAGTCATTTACACCAAGTGCAATATCATCCCCAACAGTTTGAAGCCCATTTGAAGATTAAATACCATGTTTATAAGAATTTCTAAACTAGCCTGAGTCTCGTTAAAATGTTTGGTTGTGATACAGCCATGGTGACAAATGCTTACAACTGCCCTTTACCATCTTTCAAGACAGTTCAAGATGCCTGTTGGATAAGCTAAGCACTCTCAGGCACTTTAAAGACAGGGCTTGTCTTGAAAGTATTTGATAGAGGGGTACTTGTATTTACTGTCTTGAGTGTCTTAGGTGTCTTGAAAGTGTTTGTAAGACCAGCCAGACAAAAACCAGTTTTGCTGATGTACCAATTAGCTGTGGCCCACATGGTCCCTGCTCATGAGGTCAAACTGTATGCGTATCATAGACTGAAGGCAGGTG
>WSTK01000357.1:0-33423 GCA_019616945.1 Ceratobasidium sp. 414
GCACTTGGTCCGAGGGTCATGTGATGTGCTTAGTCAGGTCGTGAGTCGTGCTAGCATTGCAAGGGGGAGATGTTGCACGCACGACTTAGCTAACCACTGTTACGGTAACGGGTCACATGCAGCTTCCTTATGGGTTGCGCAATGGGTCGCGACACTGGGTGCCCTCCAAGGGACCCAGGGTGGGCCTTCACTTGTCACCTCCCTATTGTCATTACACATCCTCTACTCAGTCATCTCGCGGCTTGCAAGCCACTCCAGACTACATCACCTCACGGCTTGCCCAGCCTAGTCACCCAGTCTCTCATCTTGTGGCTCAACATACCCAGTCACCCCGGTTCCTCATCTTGTGGCTTTACAGCACTTCGCCACTCAAGACTCCCATTCAGTCACTCAGTCAAGGGCAATGCTTGCACATATACCTGGCCTTTCAACTCATGACCCATCAAAGCTCGTCGCACCAAGGTGTACTTTGGCCTTAGGGTTCATACAGAACCTGAGGTACCTCCAGAAACTCGTTATCCTGAAGATTCTTGAGCTCGCACCCTATTGCATGGCGACAGGTCACAACAGACGTGCCTTCAAGAGCCAGTTTTATGCAATGCCCCTAGGAGACACCACGGCAATCCTTGGAAAAGAATGGCTTACAGAGCACGACCCTGACATCTCCTGGAAAACTATGGAGATACACTTTAGAGAAGAACAGGGAAGAGCTGCAGGGGAAGCTCCCGACGAAACCCCTATTCCCCTGGAATATGCCAACTTCGCTGACATCTTTGATGCAGAGAAATTTAAAGAACTACCACCACACAGGAATCACAACTGTGCAATAAACTTTAAGGAAGGAGCCAAACTCCCACGACCTGCGAAACCTTACCCTATGTCACCAGATCAGGCCAAGCAGCTCCGTGAATTCCTAGAACAGGAACTACAGGATGGAAAGATCAGACCCAGCAAGTCAGAAATTGCAGCTCCATGCTTTTACGTCAAGAAGCAAGATGGCTCTCTCTGACTAGTAACGGATTATCAGAAATGTCGGGAGTTCGTACACTCACCCCCACCTTTTTTCTCGTGGCTCATCCTTCTCGCCACCGGCATTAGGCTGCGTAGGCCTTCTCGGCTTCTCAGACTCTGACTCGGTGTACGCATTAGCCTCGGATGCGCAGTATGACTCTGGTATATGCGCGTCTCGTGCCAATGCGCAGCCTCTGCCATTCACGCTGTATGACTTGCACTCATGTACATAGTATAAATACAGCAGTGTGCAAGCCTGGATACTCCAGCTTGCTTCACCTTGTCGTCTCTACCCACTAGAGTCCCTCTCAGGACTTCATTCTGGAAGCTCGTCACTTCACAGTTATCTTCTCTCGAACACCGCTCTACTCTTTAGGGGTTCTAGGAACCTTACTCATCTACTCCTCCCAAGTGTCCATCATCCAACACACTCTCACCTTCTCGTCAAGTTGCTGTATCTTGTGGCTCAACACCACTCGAAGATAACGCACACGCACACGTCTATCTTGGTTTCTTCCGTTTGCCACCAATACCAAGAACACATGACAGGTCTCTTTCTCCTCGAAAGAATGTATACTTCCACCTTCACTGAAACTACGAACATCGAACTCACGTCCTGACAGGTCGTGACATGTCTACTGCTGTATTTATACTAGCTAAGTACATCTGAGTCATACAGCAGAAAATGGCAGTAGACTAGCACAGTTACCGCGCTTGTAAGTCATCTGCCAATCAAGAAGATGAGCCAAGGAAACAGGCTACAGCCTGAGTCAAGAGATGCACAGCCTACCACTGACGCATACACCTAGTCAGGAAGAAAACAAAAGAAGGCGCATACAGCCTAAGGCTGGTGATGAGAGAAGCAAGCCACGAGAAAAAGCAAGAAAGAGAACACCGTCAGGGGTGAGTGAAGCGAACTCCTGACATTACCCCTATCCCCCCTCATGCAGTCCAGAATGAATTATGAGGAATTAGGAGAAATGAATGAGTACATTTTAATGAGAATATTGACAAACCTCTGTGTGCAAAATATCTCGCCCTTAGCTGCCCTGCATTTATGTGAACTGACATGCAGGATATACCTTTGAGCACATAGTACTCCAAAGCTAACTTTGTAGATTCTGACTTAAATTTCCACATTTCTAGCAGGTTAAGGTAGTGAACTATGGTAATTTGGCATTCTGAACAGCATTTACTAATGCCTGTATGCCTTAAAAAAGCACTCCTTGGTCCTGCAGAGGGTTGCCTCCTTTGAATTCAGCCCCTGTTTTGCATTTCCCTCCTGTTTCACACTGTTCCCATGGGTCAATCTGGCTGAAACTTAGTGTATGTACCATTCTAACATGGGCACATCCAGTATGCACAAGGGAGCAGTGTTTGCATGATTGGATTCATTAGTCTGTGTGGCACTTTTCAGGGGTTAATCCCCCTGTGAGCATAAATCCCCCTGTTCTAAGGCTTCCTGATTTTTCCTAGTAATTAAACTTACATATCATGAATACCTGATCTTCCCCCTATTTTACTAGCTTACTATCGTCCTATTGTGGTGGGCTTTGAAGAGACTCAAAACACACAATTTCAGCATAGTGGAATGCTTGGGGAATATTTTGCCCAGCAATTCACTGAATAAATTAGTAGAAATTCTGGGAAAAGTACCAGTGTGTAGCGCCGAAATATGTCAACATTTCGAGCACTTAAGTGCTGAATTTCGCAGAATTTCCGCCTGAAATTCAGCGCTTTTTTCCCACTTCAGCCCCGCTCCCACTCCTGCAATGCTGAAAATCGTGGGAACAAATTCCCGCAAATGCCGAAACTTCAGCATAGGTGTATCGAGCGCAATGAAAGGAGTATGCCCTTACACATAAGGGAAGTAACTTTGTGGACTGGTGGGATAGACTTTGTAGGGTACAAATGTCCATTTTTGTTATTTTGTGTCATTGGGCGGCAACAGCCCAGCGCTTGTTGAAAGGATCGGCGGCTGAGTAATCCGAACGTATGCTCCTGTTCTTGACCTCATCCTTGACCTAATATTAATTCACATTCTTTTGGTGTTTAGACTCGCAAATGAAACCGTACGTGCCCGTCTCTTGGACCGATCTGTGCTCACGTTTCGACAGACTATCTCCCCCTGCAAAGCCGACCATATGGACTCTCCCAACGCCGCCCCCATCCCTGTCCGAATTATCTGCGCTGGCCGTTGCACCCCCCTCATCTTCTAGAACCGATGGCTCCAACCCGCGCGTGATCCGCGATTACGCCGCTCCCTCGACTTCTAGTTTCGCCAGCTCTATTCCCTCAGCAAGGTCGATATCCGCCCTCGGCTTGGCCAAGGTAAAAACGGGTCTTGTTGCCGCCACTCGGCAGATGGGAAACACGGATATCGGCGCGTGGCTTGGACTGTACCTCGTCTGTAGCCTTGCGCTTACGTTGCACAACAAGTATTTGCTCAATCATTTCCCGTTTCCATGGACTTTGACTGCTGTCCATGCGTTTTCGGCCGCGCTGGGGAGTTGGGTGTGTGCGTGGCGAGGGGTGTTTGTGAGTTTTGCATTGACTCTTAGTACTTGGTACTGATTAGTTTAACAGAAACCTGCGCCGTTAAATCACCCGACGACTCCCCTGCTCGCGATCTTTAGCGTTCTCTATAGTGCAAATATTGTAGCGTCGAATGCCTCGCTCCGTCTAGTCAGTATCGCAACCCACCAAGTCGTACGCGCCGCGACCCCCCTCTTTGTGCTCCTCTTTGCATGGATTAGAATGCGCCGGGTCAGCGTAGGGTCGACCAAACTAAAGAGTTTAACACTTGTAATGTTTGGTGTGGTCTTTGCGTGAGTTCAGCCATATCCACTTTCTGAGCGCCAATTAATTTGGGCGATAGAACCTATGGAGACTATACATACACGCGCGCTGGGTTGGCACTTACGCTCCTCGGCACAGTTCTTGCTGCTCTGAAAACTATGCTCGCAGCTTGGGTCGTTCGTGCCCCTAGGACACCCCTCCCCTCGCTCTTGTCTGCCGAGGCCCTGCCTGAACATTCAACCTCTGGATTCTTGCCTATTCATTCCTTACCCGAGGCTCTGCCGCGATATTCCCGCGCTCATATTCGCCATAGCTCTTTGAAACGGAAAGAAGATGGCCGGATGGACGAGGGATATCTCTCTGGAGACGAGCGTCCTCGGCTCGGCGAATCTCTCGAGGCTATTCCCGCCGACACACGGTCCGAGTCTGGGTCTGATTTTACTGCGTTACACCCTCTAGATGTCTTATTCCGGCTTTCCCCGCTTGCCTGTGCGCAGTGTCTGATCGTTGCTTGGGGATCTGGCGAGATGGCTCGGTGGGGCGAGTTGGAGGTAGGCCCCGGTCTCGGGTGGAGAGGGTTGGGATCCAAGTTGGCGTTGAACGGCGCATTGGCGTTTGTGCTCAATTATGTGAGCTTTGTGGCGAGCCGGCGGGCAGGGGCATTGAGTATGACTGTTGCTGGTGGGTCTCTTGTTCATTTCCTCTTGCGTCTACCAATCCGTTGAACTTTGTCTATTTCCCTTGGCTTAATTCTGACTCGGCTCTTCCATACAGCAAACGTAAAACAAGTCCTAACAGTCCTCCTCGCACTCCTTGTCTTTGACCCGCATACGCCCAGCGTTGCACACGTCCTCGGGATTGGACTCACGCTCGCTGGCGGGGTGTGGTATGGATTTGTGGAGGTTAAGGAGAAGAAGGAAAGGGAGGAAAAGGTGGGTGTCTAGGAGACGGACTTGCACGTGCTTGTTGTATCTATAGAGTTGTTGTCTCGCTTTGTGATAGATTTGGTTGTACGCTTATATCGTCACTCGTTTAATGTACTTGTATTGCTTGTTGGGTAGACTTGACCTCATCCTTTTTCATAAGCGCTATAGTCTTGTCATACTTCCTACGCAGAACTCTCAGATGTCATTCGCTTTCCCCAGAGCCTGCACGTAGTTGTGTGCCTGGCACTAGGAATCCGGCATGAATCGCCGCCATCTGTGGCTGCAAAGTTGGCAAATGAGTTGTCGCGCACGTACAGCCTATTGGTTGGTGCTACATGATTAAGAAAATTTTCATGGGTAGTATACATATATTCAAAGCAAGTAGTGGCAACAAGGAGCGGGAGGAACGACAACAAGGTATCAATATGCTTTCCGCATATGGCCTAGTCAAACAGGTCAAGAGAGCATAGTTTTCATATCGGGATATCTGAACAATTCACGAATCTAGACCAATATTCAGCTCGGTACACTCATCCAGACACAAGCGTATACACACCTCCAATCAGGACTACAATTCGTCCCTCAATGCACGGGCATAGACTGCGCTCAAATCATCCTCGTCCCCTCCAGGCATTGATCGTAAAATCGCCGGCTTAGGCGGAAGCTCTGGGTATTGCGGGCGCACTGACGGTGCTCCGGGACGCGTGGGGACTGGCGGAGGGAGGCCGATAGCTCGTTCCTTGCCCTTTCCTTTAACTCGTTCTGTTGCTGGAGGGGAGAGCAAGCCGAATGAGCGACGTTCACCTGCGCCGAACGCGCCCACGCGCAGAGGTATGGGTTTAACTAGTACAGGCGCCTCTGGAGGTGCGGGCGCCGGGCGGGTCGGGCGGCTGGGGCGAGGAGAGGTGGGAGGAGAGAGTGGTAGAACTGGGAGGCTTTCCTGCCCTGTTCCGTAGGACGAGTGTGTTGCGGTCGAAGAGGGTGGGTCGCGGAACGGATCTTCGTTGTGATAGCGAGCGTGTTGCCGCTGCGCGCTCCCTTCCAGGCTCGCGCTTGGATTGGACCCGTCCCAATCCGGCCTGTCCCATACCTCGATATTTCCAGCTCGACCTTTTTCCTGCGCAGAACCAACACCCAGACCTGCGAACCCAGATGACTCTTCAGAGAACAGCGAAGCAGTGTCTGGACTATATGCACGATGGACTTCGGAAGAGTGGCCGTGGGATGTCGGAGGCCGTGATTGAGACTGGGATCGGCGCTCGTCTTCGCGTCTAATCCATCGTTTCACTTGCTCGTCCTGCGAAATTCCCTCCTCGCCTTGCACGTGGTCTTTACTTCTCGGGTTCCCTCTTCTTGGACTTCCACTTCCTGCAACAGGGCTCTCCTCGGACGTAGCGCTCCTACTCGTAACCCCAGTCCCAAACGTCCCTTGTGTCAACCCCCGGCGAATCACAGGCACCGTACTGTTCTCCGTTCCGCCAAACGCGTCCGAGGTAGGCGACGCAGCGCTCAGCCGTCTTGGACTCCTAACAGGACTCGGAATTGTGGTCAAGCTAGCGCGCCGTTCCCTTTCCCGCTGTTCTCTGAAGCTAGAGCGAAGAGCGCGTGAGCCGGCGCTATATGCGTCCCCGCTACGGCCAAGTCCGAACTCGGCAATCCTAAAGTCAATGCTAGACCGGATTGGAGAAACGGGGGAAGTTGGAGAAGCCGAGTTACTTGTGCGAGAGTGTCGGGAGTGGCCCGAACCAACACGGGGCTCGTCAATGCTGGATGCAAGAACTGCAGGCGGCGCGATATGTGGGGGTAGCGGGGAAGACATGCTCCGATGTTGGTTGGACGAGTCTGGCTCGGGAGGAGATGGCGTGCTAGAAGAATGGGCAGAAGTTGGAGCAGCAGAGGGGGCACTATCAGGTGTTGGAGTGACTCCAATGGTGTCTAGCCTGGGTCGTACCCGCCGGCCCAGCTTGTCCATTACCCGGTGCTGAGAGCGGGCCGCCTCGGTATAAGTGCTGGGGTCAGGCATTCTGCCATCTTCCCACCTATGTTTGTTCGCATTCGCCTCTTCTTCTTCTGACATGACCTCTCTAGGCCGAGGTGGTTCTTCCATCACGGCGCCCAGACCCGACTCGCTCCTAGTACTCCCAATTCGCCTCAAGATTGTATTACTGGTCCCCGTCCGGTCGATTATAGGGCGAACAGAACCTGGCGGCATGGGAAACGGTAGTTCTACCGGGTCGCTTGCGGATCTGGTGTGCCCACCGACGACGCTCGCCTTTCCTGGGCTTTTATGTGGCGAACAGAGGTGGTCAAACTTGTCATCCCAAACCATGGTCATCGTGGACGGACCATCATCCTCGTCCGTCGTTGTAGCGTTTATCTGGCTATGTTCGGGGTTTCTGCGAGGACGAAGCCAGCTTGGTCCGGTCCGCCATCTGGGCCTAGGTGAAGGTGAACTAGAGCTAGGAATTGCAGTAGGAGAGTTGACGTCCAGTGTGCTAAGGCCTTTGCTTCTACCTCTAAGCGACCACATTGATTTGCCTTTGGACCCGGTAGCACTTTTGTCTGTGGGGTGAAGTCGTTTCAGCCCGTCCTTTCCTGCTACCGAAGTGAGGTTTGGTTCCGACTCGGGCGCAGGAAAGGTCGCTTCAGGGATCTGGTACGTGTGGAGAACGGCTTTGGCTTTAGCGATGTTCTCGCCGGACGTGTTTGGGTGGTACTCGACTGGGTAGGGGAGAGGTGTGTTGGGGTTGTTCGGGTCAAGAGCAGGAGCAGCAGAAGGGGGAGGTTCCGACTGGGTCTGTAGTTGGGGTGGCGGCCGTGATGGCGCCTCTGGTTCCAGTTCCGGGGCTGGGTCTGGCCGAGACGGTTCGGGGGACGGAGCTGAACGGCGAGCTCGTTGGGATACCGGAGGAGGATGTAGCGTCGACTCGGGGATTTGGTACGTGTGCAGAACAGCCTTTGCACGGCCAACGTGTAGCCCTCTTGCGTTTGGGTGCAAGGATGGGTTGTAAAGAAGTGTGTCCCCTCGTTTGGGAGGCACCAAGGGTGGGTGGTCTTCGTACGGGGAGTAAGGCGCGGGGGGCTTATACCGGTCCGGATAGGGCAGAGACGGGTGGTGTGAGTACCGCTGCAGTGTCTGCGGCGACCGCGGCGACTGGGAGGTTTGGCGGCGAGTCTCTTTATTGTTCTTGTTGGTGTGGATTATATAGAAGGCGTGGATCATGCCAGGGACCTAGTCATGGGGGTCGTATCACGTCAAGTACATACCAAACACGACTAGAGGACGTACGCCCAACAAGCAATACAGACCTGCGCAGTAACGCTTGCCGGTAAGATAAGCATCCGCAGCAAGAGAGAACTGAGACGCACAGCAATTGACCCAAAACTGGACTCCAACGCCTTTCTAGAGCGAGTCCGGGTTATAAATCCGGTGTTGGAGCCGGCGAATTGGAGCTCACCTTGAAATACACAGCGACGGGCGAAACAAAGCTGCAATCCATAGGCTTAGCATTGTGCAGAAGTGACGGGCAGCAAAAAGGACGCACATAGCGACGCCGTAGAGTAAAAGGCCGAGAGCTCCTGCCATACTCGCTCCCGTGCACGGTAGGGTACGGTCAGTATTGCCCGGAGGTATTACCCACCGCGGTATCCTCGGCAAGAGTGTCGAAGTCGGTTTTGCAGCGTTGAGAGATCGTGAAGACCGACGACGCAAGAGTTATATATACCGGGCACTTGGAACATCATTGGTGGGGCGAAGAACAAGAACGGTGACGTCAACCCCGTGTGTGCTGGTACCCACTACGTCGCTTGACGCCCAGCGGTTTTTCCTGGTCATCCACCACAACACCGCGTTAGGGGAATCCAAAGTTAGTAACGAAAGGGAAATCGTTTATGCAAAGATACTAACTTCCAGCCTTACTCCTAGTTGCCTGTGCCGTATGACGATCTTGATAACCTAAACATTAGATCCTATGACTGAGGCCACCATCCATCGAAACGCTGAGGATGACATTGCGGCGCTAAAGCGAGAGGTTGCCACTCTGAGGCAGGCCCAGGTCCAGGTGTGTTAACTGCCCGCGACTACACATACGCCACCTAAGATCTTCCCCGGAATACCAGTACAACGCAGCGGCCCCCCTGGTTTTGTGCCTGATAGACGGCGATGGTTGTATCTTCAACAAGAGGCTGCTCGAGCTCGGCACCGAAGGGGGTCGTGAGGCTGCTTCCAAGCTTCGCTGGCACGTCATCACCCACTATGGTTCTAGCCAGGACCTACTCGTGAACGTCTTCTTCAACCGCGAAGGGCTCGGCAAAGTGATCAATACACACTTGGGAATATCTCCTGAAACTTTCAACGCATTTATCCTAGGATTCAACACGGCATCGCCGTTGATGAGTATGCTGGACGTTGGTACTGGCAAAGAGGCTGCTGATGCAAAAATTCGAGGTACGTGCGCACTGCCCACGCCTATGCGTGACTTTGGACTTTGAGGCATGTCTGCGCAGAAATTATGCGGATATTTGTTCGCTACCCTCACGGTAATTGCAGTCCCCCAACTCGGCCAAACTTTCTAATAACCCCCTCTCCACTAGTCAAAAGGATATATTTCGGCGGAGGACACGACAATGGCTACGTTCCAAACTTGATGGCAATTCAAAACGAAGGCTACCTCAACAAGATTGTGCTCCTACAGTCCTATAGTCAGCCTGCAGCAGGAATTGACGCGCTCGACTTACCGTCTGTGGAAAACAATGATATATTCTTGTCGGAGAAACTGCCGCCGCGACAAAATCCAACGACCAGCAGGTCAGGAGGCGAAAGAAGCAAGACAATAAAAGGGGTGGTACCATTGCCGTCGCCTGGTCCTGTAAGAGTGATGGACGGAGAAACCACTGAGCAAAACATCGTGACATTAAAAGTCGGTTCACACCTGTCTCGACGTGCATAACCATATTAACAACCCCCTGTTAGGCCTGTGCGTTGCAAAGTTTATTCCCTCGCGTTAGGGGGATTAGCTGACTGCTATATAGTGAAGCCCAACGCATGCTACCAGTACTATCTCACCAAAAGGGGATGTCCATTGGGGGTGCGTGTTGGCAGACTCATCCTACAATTTTTTTCTTCGACTTTTTTCTCCTTGTTTTGCCTAGTCCACCTGCCGTTACGGACACACATACCAACTTTCTCAAGACATGCTCGCAGACCTACGCAAATTTGCAAAGCAAAAACCATGCAAGAGTATAATCAAAGGTAAGCTAGGTTTACCACCCGGCACGGTTGAGGGTAATCGGAGTTGTGGTGCCGGCGCATACAGGTCAAGGATGCGCCGATAACGAGTGTCCGTTAGCTCATCAGTGTCCTCAAGGTTTGAGCTGCAAAAGACACAAGGAGAACAAGTGCAAATTCTCTGCTTGTACGTCCTCTGTGGTGCCCCTCTGTCCCTCTGTGCCTGCACTAATATCTTGGTTTACAGTCGGAACGCATGAATTACCTGTTCTCCTTGTTAACGGGCCCGATCACGAAGCTCAATGTCCGAACTCTAGCCCCACGTTACCTAACCACGTGCGCGATGGTTCCTCCCCCGAGGCGGGCGGGACTTTTGACTTGGTTCCGGTGGGCCAGCACACTCGCGACAAGTCGCAGCTCGGAGTGCTTTCCGCACAGAATGGACGATCGGATCCAGCAAGCGTGAGACAAACGCCCAGCTTGGTGAGTTTAAATTATTCGCCGAACAGGACGTCTCACAGCAAAACAAGGGCGGACCTAGCACACCTGCCCTGGTGTTTGAAGTTGTCTCCCTTTTGGTTACACTACTGTTTCGCCTTGCTTGGCCCTAGGATCGGGTTGCTGCCCAGCACAGAAAAGCCATCGAGACGGAACGTGCATATTATTATTTCCTCACGTTGCCCGAGTTCTTCCTGCATCCAGATTGCTTAAACACATATGTAATTATCCGTCACTTGGACGACCCAAAAGCGAAAAAAAGACAGTAGGCACTCAATTCCAGGCAGTGAACCTAGCCCCATGAAATAATTAGTACACTATGCGAGGCAACCCGGTCTAAAACTCCTATCTGAAACTCTTGTTCTCACGAAAGGCTGACCGGGCCTTAACAATTATCTGGAAGCCTGCAAAGCAGAGTCACTCGTTAACCTCCGCGGGGGGTTGTGTAACCCACGTGCCTGTAGAAATTGTATGTCGCTTCTCCTCGGGAGGCTGTCTGAAATATAAAGTTAGTGCGATGCGCACCGCAAGGCTCGGCGTGTTCCTTTGACGTTTAAGGACGATTGAAGGGCGATGGGATCGAAGTTGCGATACATGCTTATTAGGCCTTGACTCCGGCAATTAGGCAGTGCCGGTACTGTAAAATAAGCCAGAGAGAGAACAGTTGGTCGATGTATACGACACTCACGGTATTGGACGACTCCGTACGCGTTCAAGTTTCAATCGAAAATCCAGCCTGATGTACGATGGCAGTTTCCCACTTCCGCATCATCTCGGGCTGTTGGGGGTGGGCAGCCTGCTAACTTATCCGAGGAGGCTAGCTTAGCGAGCCGAGCGCCTCGGTGATAAATGTGCAGTTATGGCAGGTGGCGGTGGGTTTGCAATGCGGCAGTGTAACCGAGCCTTACATAAGGCATCATCGTCAGGTTCCAACCGCCACGAGACTCACGACCCAGTTTCGCTCTCAACATTTCTGTGTATATCGAAAGCATTTCTCTCCTTTAGTTCTGCTCTTTATATTCTCCATTGATTTCTCTCAGATTTTTGGACTCGCGACCCGCTTGCTATCGCGGCACTCAGCTCGCTTGCCTCGGCCGCCTAACGCAGCCGCCAGCAACTCTAGATTTATCTCATTTTCGGAATTCGCTTGCTTTGATTCGTACAATGACGGGCACCCAGTCCCTCGTCGATCGTTTCCAGCGGCTTGCAGACAGCCAAAAGGGTATGGTTGTACCTATCGAGTCACGCAGTAGGTTTCCTGATGGGAGCCACGTATGGCAAATCACGCTGTAGATCTCATCGCCGATGCCGAGCGCGAAGTAACAGTATGGAAGAACGCTCATCGGAACTGTGACGGCGAGATTGCAGCTCTTAAGAAAGAGGTTGCCACCCTGAAACAGAACAACCCCGAGGTCAGTGGGTGCTCAAATGTGATTGATTCACTGCCAAGCTCGATTCCCTGTAGTCCGATGGGACCAACCCTCTTTTGCTTTGCCTTATAGATGGGGATGGTTGCATCTTCAACGAGAACTTGCTTATGCTTGGGACGGAAGGCGGCCGCGAAGCTGCCTTCAAGCTTCGCCAGCACATCATCACCCACTACGGCTCTAGCCAAGACTTGCTCGTCCACGTGTTCTTCAACCGCGAAGGGCTCGGCAAGACGCTGAGGACGTACCTTGGGATACAGCCAGCGACGTTCGGTGCATTTATAACTGGGTTTAACACGGCGTCACCGCTCATGAGCATGTTGGATGTTGGCTCTGGCAAAGAGGCTGCCGACGCCAAAATTCGAGGTGGGAACATTGCCTCATGCTACTGGACGCATGGTCTCTTATTTTACGTCATCCAGAACAAATGCGGATTTTTGTTCGTTTCCCTCACGGTGAGCTCAGTCTTCCCTCGATTTAGCGTTCGCTAACCTCTATTCGACTGAAGTCAAGAAGATCTACTTTGGCGGAGGCCACGACAATGGCTACACTACTAATTTAGCCATGGTCCAAAATGAAGGATATCTAGACAAGATTGTGCTCTTGCAATCTTACACTCAACTTGCGGCCGAGATTAAAGCGCTCGGGTTACCGTGCTTGGAGAACAACGGCGTTTTTCTGACGCAGAAGCTTTCGTTTAAGAATGCTTCAAACGTCCAGTTGAACACGGGCGCGGCGAGCCCTGTGCCAGGGATCAATAGGACCAAGAGCGGGGCCAAGGCTCCTACTCCGGTGCCCCCGCCCCTACCCTCTGGGAAGATCAAAGTACCAAGTGGGAAGACTTACAGGGCGAACGTTGCAACGTTAAAAGTAAGATTTTCGCCTTTTGGAATGTCGATGGTACTGACGGGGCTCTTGTAGGCTTGTATGTGGTGTTTTATCACGCGTTATTACGCCTAGAACTGATGTCCGACTATTTCCACAGTAAAGCCGCGCGCATGCAACCATCACTATCTTACTAGGAAAGGGTGTCCAATGGGGGTACGTAACTCATTCACCATCACCCTATTTTGTTGATCCTAATACTTTGAGTCTCAGACCATCTGTCCGTACGGGCATGATTACGACTTCTCACTAGAGATGATCACAGACCTACGCGAACTTGTCAAGCAGAATCCTTGTCTGCTTGTAGTCAAGGGTGAGCGAATTGCATGGGCTCACGAGGCGCACTAAACGCAAAGTTGCACGCAGGCCAAGAATGTACGGACAACGAATGTCCATCGGCTCACGTGTGTCCCCAGGGCGCTAATTGCGATTGGCATAAAGAAAGCAAGTGCAAGTTCTCAGCCCGTATGTCCCGTCTCCAATTTGGCTCTGGTCGTCACTTACGCCTACATAGCTGGGATGCATGGTTCGCCCGTGTCTTCCGTCCAAGGCTCGGACGATGATCGGGTGCTTCTGGCCCCTCGCTTCCCCACTCTACACGCTCGCAACGGTTCATCCTCCTCCAACGCCGACATCACTCCAATTTCTACACCTTCTCCCAGCAAGAAAGCTGCCAAGATCCGTCAGGTGACACCCAACCAGTTGGTGCAGGCCAAGCTAGCGTTCAAGAATTCTATTTCGGGTGCGACACCAAAAGAACGACTGGCGCAGATGGGTGTGGTACGTGCCGGAGCTGTGGGCCTGTACTATAATGAAGATGACGACGAGGACCCGGAGAGCGAGGAAGTCTTTGGCCAAGGTTACTTGGCGGGATCGTTCAACGGGAGTAAAGTCCAATATGGCAGCTACAATCCTCGTTCAGAAGGGTTCCGAGTAATCGATTGAGAATACAAAGTTTGAATATGATTGTGTACTATGCGTTTCTTGCTCTCTCTGGTTCTCGCGCGCTTTGGCAAGCGAGGACGCTTCTGTTGCTACATCTCACCCCTCTCCTCTATCCGTGAAATCTTTTTACCTCTTTTAAGGCTTGTATCGTTGATCTGACCTGTGTACCAAGTATGTGCACTTTGTTGGCAATATTATGTTGAATTTGGTTTGGAAAGGATGTTGGCCCGACTCGCTACAACCAACGGTATCAAAAACTGTGTTATAAATGCGTTTAGGCGTCCGAACGACTACATATAATACATCACAAATAGCAAGCGAAAAAAAAGCGCATCATAACAATTGGGAAAACAAGATCTGGCAGTCTCAAGGATCGAAAACCGTACACACACCCTAAAAACTAGTCTGGTCTCTTTTTCTACTCTTCAAGCTGCTGGTGCAGCCGGAGAGGCCTCGGCGCGTGTTTCGGCGACTGGTGTGACTGTGGTCGCAGCCTCAGCAGCGACACGCCGGTTGACGTTGGATCGGTGCGTTCGGTTCTTGAGGTGTACTTCGAAGTTGGTGAGAGTGTGCTCCGGACCAGGAGTATAAAGCTGTGCAGAGGTCAGCCACCGGCCGACAATAGATCATCAAGGGCTCACTTTTCCGGGGCAGTCGAGGCACTTCAGTCGGAACTCGGGCGAGGGGGGTTCCTCGGAATTCTGTGGCCTAGGCTTGAGGATAACGTCTATACGATCGTTAGGGTATCGCATTTGCGTGGCGGCGAGGCAATCGAGCATCCATTGGGGCAGCGGCACCTGCACTAGGGCGTCAACGACTCGCTGGCTGGATCAACTCAACTACTTACCTCGGTCGGTTGTCCCGTCACGCGGTCAAAGCTATATGTAGCCGTAAGTGGAGGTCTCGTAGACATCGTTGGCGTATTTCCGTTGGGGCTTGGAGTTGGAGGTTCTGGCAGTGAGGGTGACTGCTCGACGATAGGAGTTGGCGCCAGGAGCTCAGGAGCCGTGGGAGGAAGGGGCGTAGACTGTGGCTTAGGGCTATCGGGTCCGATCGTTGAATCAGGCGAACCCGGATCGATAAACGGCAATGGCGACGGTTTCAGAGGTGGTGGAGACGGAGATAGCGAGTCGCGCCCGTTGGCAAGTAGATCATTGACCTGTGGGCGCTCAGACTCCCTAGCGCTGGACGGCTTTGAAGCATTCGCATTTGCAGCTGCGTTAGCCTTTGCACCACGCTTCTTCATCTTGGCTGCCTTTTTGAGGTTGACATGGTACTCGACGCTTGTGCTGTACTCGACTGGTCGAGGCTTGCGGTGTTTATGCCAGTACTTGCCTAATCCACGAGAATGAGCGACCGCCCTGCGTCAAACTGATTAAAAACATACCGCATTCACCACACATCGTGCCCTGACCCAATGGCCCTTTCCGCCTTCCCACGGCCATACTATCAGGGCATCCGCAATTCGAGCAGTGCCACGTCCCATCAATCATGTTGGGGTGCAGCCCTTCAGTCGACTCGGTGCCTTCCTTCTCGAGCACGCGCCGGAGCATCGCGGCCTGGCCGTCGGAATCGATCGACTGATCAGCGGGACCGCCGCCAGGACTCGCTGGCCCATCGGGGGTACCGTCTCCAAACTCGACGCGCGCAGCGGACGCCTCGGCGGGCTCGAGACCCGTCGCGGGAGTCGGATCTGCGCCAGCCCGAAGGCGGAATACGCTCCTGGACAACGGCGGCGGCTGAAGGACCCCCGTACGCTGACGCTTTGGCTTGGGTGGCTGGGGCGGGGGTTGCTGCTGTTGCTGCACGACAGGCGTGAGCCGCTCCTTTTCGAGGGTGTGAATGCTCGTCGGCACCGGCGTGCCATTCTCGTTTGCAGCCAAGTTGGCAATCGTGAGGGAGGCGGCGGCCGCAGCAGCGCGACGGAACGATACGGTCGGCTGCTGCTGAGCGGCCTGCTGCGCGGGCGTAATCTCGACCTCGGCGAACCCGATCGGCGTACGATGCGTCTTTTGAAGGTCGCGGTCGGGCAGGGCGACACCGCGCCGGCCACGTGTTTGCCTTCGCTTGCGCTTGAGCTCTTTTTCTCGCTCGCGTTCGTTGCGCTCGATCTCGCCTTCCTGGAGCACGTTGAGCTGGGGCGTAAATTGCTCAAGAAGTGTTCGGTCAAAGCGGAAGGAATGCTCGATCGGCGGAAGCATCGCCGCGCGGAGTTCGTCATCGGCGACGGGGGTGCCATCAAACGGATGACCGACGAGGAATAGGGACTTTTGGTACACGGAGGCTTGCTCACGAATACTATGTGCAACAGCAGTCCTACAAGCACGCGTTAGATCTCAAACTAAACACGAGGGAAGAAACCGCGCACTTGAATTCGCCGCCGAGCCCGAGATCGCGACAATAGACCTCGGCAAATTCCTCGGGTGAGTTATCAGGGTTGTTGATGTCCCACTCGAGCTGGTCTGTGAGATTCATCGTGCCGACGATCACATCGAGCTGTGAACCGATCTCAGCGATCGCGCAAAATCCGGACAAGAAAAGACGTACCTTGATGAGTACTCGCAATTCTTCGCTCACGGTCTTGTCTCCATCTTCGTCAATCAGAGCTTCATCCGCTTCATCGCGAGTGACAACAGTGCCCTCGGCAACTTTTCGCCGCCATCGCCTCCACCACTCTTCACCATTCCCTCCAATCGTCCCGTGAACCACGTCACGTTTCGGCCCAGACGGGACTTCAACAATATGGGCACGATGCTCGGCGAGCTGCTCGGCAATCGACTTGGCCACGGCCTGCACGACGGTGGCCGAGGGAATTTGGAAATCGTCGCAAAGGCACTGGGCGAATATTTCGGGGGTGATGACAGGATCTGTATTGCCTCGTTAGCACATAATGTCAAACAACAACAGATCGACTCACCATTCAGATTCCATGTAAACGCATCCCGTAGCCTATAATGGTCATGATCGATCTCAATGCGTATAGGCACCAACACCTCGGCCTGTACGACTGCCGAACCCAGCTTCACCAACTTTGTCCTGCCCGATACATGAGCTTCCAGCCGAAATAATAAAAATGAAATCGGCGTACACATCCAAATCTTTCCTGCCCATAATCTTCATCTTCCTTTCCTTTATCCTTTTCTGATCGGCCGGCCACCAAATATGGAACTTTCCACCAGCCGTCGCACCCGTCTCGTCCACCTCCCACCTCGCAGGTCGAATACTTCGGAGCGCCGCCTCTTCTTCGGCACGTTTTTCCCGCACGCGCGCGTACATGTCTTGGAACGCCGTATCCCGCACCATCCAGCCCTTGACGTTGCGCATCTCGTGTTCGGTGACTCCGGGAAGCGCCCCACCGTGAGTGACGTCTGTTTCGTCTTTGAGCAGGGGTAGGGCGGTGACGAGGGTTGTTTGGGGGTTGAGGCCAGGCGGGAGTGGGAGCGCCTGGCTCCCAGATGCTTTTGTGGGCGAGGACGGCAGTGGACCGGCGCTCGAGATGACGCGCCTCGAGAGTTTGGGTACGGAGACTGTCCCGGGGAGAGCTGGGTTCATTACGCCAGGGAGGGCGGGGTTCATGCCGGTCGCGAGGGCAGGGTTGACGCCAGCCAGAGCAGGATTCGCACGGGCCATGGCCGGGTTGACTCCAAGAGCTGGGTTGACGCCAAGAGCCGGGTTGACGCCCAGCGCAGGGTTGACGCCACCCAACGTAGGCGGCACACCCCCCAGTCCTGGGTTCACGCCACCCAGCGCGGGATTAACACCCAAACCAGGATTGACGCCCCCCATCCCGGTGTTGACGTTGCCGAGAGCGGGATTCATGCCGCCGAGAGCAGGGTTGACGCCGTTGGCGCTGGCGAGGGCCGGGTTGACGCCAGGCGCACCGACGCCGTTCATACCCATCATCCCGCCCATACCCATACCCATACCCATCCCGTTCATGCCCATATTGGCCATTCCGTTGGCGGTCATCCCCATCCCATTAGCATTCATCCCCATCGCGCCCATCCCATTCATCCCGTTGGCACCCATCGCCATCCCATTCGCGTTCATCCCCATTCCGTTCATGCCCATACCGCCCATGCCGAGCGCATTGACGCTACCGACATTGATCCCGAGACCCATGGGCTTGGTCGGACTCATGTTTCCCGCGCCGTGCATGCCCATATTTCCACCAGGCATGTTCATATTGGCGCCGCCAGACATGTTCATGTTGTTGGCGCCTGGCATATTCATGTTCGAGCCGCCGGAAAGGTTCATATTGTTCGCGCCCGGGAGATTCATGTTGTTCGCGCCGGAGAGGTTCATGTTTGGGCCACCCGGAAGGTTCATGTTCATGTTGGGGCCGGACATGTTCATGTTGTGGGCACCGGAAAGATTCATGTTCATACCGCCCGGGACGTTCATGTTCGCGCCCATTCCGTTTCCAGTGCCCATGCCCATGGCATTCTCGGCGCCTCCGCCCCCCATAACGTTCATGTTCATGCCTGTTGGAAGGTTGGGGATGTTCATCCCTTTAGAAAAATATTAAAATAAAGCCAGACTGGAAAATAATTGTAAACATACCGTTCATATTCATGCCCATGCCCATACCCATCTTGGGCGTCGGTGGAGGCTGACTCCCCCTCTGCATCCCCCCTGCACCTGGGTCTCCGCCAAACCCGCCAGGGCCAGGACCACCGCCAACCGAACCATGGTTGCTCATGGCCGTCCCAGGCCTGACAATCGGCGTGCCCGTGCGCGAGCCCTGGCCCATCGGGTTCATGTTGGCATGGGGCGTGCCCGCCATGCTCCGATTCGGCGGCAAAAACGCATGCGGTTGCGGACCTGGCGTTCCCGCGCCAGCATTGTTGTTCGCAAAGTCCCGCACCGGCGTGCCCGAAAAATCACGACCAGGCCCAGGCGCGGGCGTGCCAGAAAAATCGCGCTGGGGGGTGCCGCCGTTGGGATTGGGGTCGGAGAACCCGCGCTGGGGCGTAAAGTCGCGCTGAGCACCAGGACCAGGCGTGCCCGTCATCTCGCGCGTAGCTTGGTTGGGCGTGCCATGGGCGGAAAAGTTGGGAAAGTTTTGCTGCTGGGAGTTGGGGTTCGTGGGGGTGCCCGGGACGGGAAAGTTGAACTGTTGTTGGGTCGGGTTCTGGCCGGGCGCGGCGGGGAAGTTGGCGCCGGGGCCGTTGTTTTGCGGGCCAAAGGTGTTGGTGGGCGAGGCAGCGGGATAGTTGGACTGAAAACCCGATGCAGGGTTGTACTGCTGGGGGTAGGCGGGGGGCTGGGACGGGGCGCGCATCTGCTGGGGGTGCTGACCCTGCATGGCGACGAGGCCGGGCTTCTGCTTCATGGCGGCATACTGCTGGTTGGCGCGCAGCTGGGCCAGGCGCTGCTGTTGCTGCTGCTGCTGCTGGGGCGTGTACTGGCCGAGGCGGGCAAACTGGTCGAATTGCTGGGGGTAGAGGTTCTGGGGATTTCCCGCGGGCGAGAAGTACTCGTGGGACTGGGGTGCGTCTGCGGCCATGGGCGGCCTGGACAACGGTTAGCGCTGGAGGGGGGAGCGGAGAGGCATGGCGGTGGCGGGGGGTGGCGCGGGGACAACTCACAGCGAGGTGCGGGCGGCAACGGAGCCGGGGAGAGGAAAAGGCGGGCTAGTGCGCTCGTGCGGCGCTAAGAGCAGGTAATCGAGCAAAAGCGAATATCAAGACCGAATCCACCGCGGATTTCCGAGAGGCAGGTACGGCGCACACGTAGGCGGTCCAACACAGCTGATTCGTATCAGCCAGGAAGCGCTCGGGGCCAAATAACACCAAAAGCCCTGCGCCCCGCAGTGCCCACACCACCCGAGGCGGCCGCCAGCGCAGTCGAGACAACGCGCTCAGCAGCCGGGCTCCCTGGACGCAGCCGTCGCCGCCACCGTCGCCGCCCGCCCGCCAGGACCCCGGCCTCCGCGGTGCAGACGCGCAACGCAGCGAGCAGGCCGCAGAGCATGTCGAGGTCGGGAGCAGCCCGGGCGCAGCCAGCCAGCTCGGCCCACCGCTTCCGCCGAAGAGTCAATATCTCTCAAGGCCTGGCGAAAGTCTACTACGTAGCCGGACCCCGGAGATCCTGCCAGCGCCCAATCCGGCATCTGTCCACCACCCACAGAGCACTCCCTCTGCCCCCAGCCTGCCCGCCACGTGCCCGTCCTGCGCGTGCACGTGTGGCGAGCCGAGAGACTTGCGCGACCCGACCCGCCCACCGACGTCGGCGCTTACGACCCCGCCGCCGGTCCGTGTCATGTAATCACATCGTGAAACTGTAATCGCTCGCTCTGCCTCCCCCGAGGGATCATCTCCCCGCCAGCGGCCGGCTATATTTGCCAGCGACCACTGGAAGATCCCCCCACACAGGCTTCTCCAGAAGACAGACATTTGTGCGTATCGCTTGATTTAGGATGCCATGTGCATCCTGCAGCTCGGTGTCTCGTGTCTTCTCCGTTTAAGCTCCGCCCACCCCTTGTTCCAGGCATCCGTGCATTTTCCGAAACTTCTGCAGCGTTTACGCAAGCCGTGAAGCGTTGCGCGCACCGTGTCGGCATTTGTTTGTCAACCAGAAGCTCATAACTGCCTGATTTGGATTTTGACTTTGCAAGCGCCACAGTCTTCCCACGACCAACCTGCACTCGCATACATGCGGAACTGCGCATACAAGCACTTGAAACTCGGATGCGATCTAGCATGACAACACACCAGCTTGAAGCATCAGTGTCACAATCGGGAATCTCCAAGCCGCACGATCTAAGCTAGCCCTCTTCGTGAGAACTCCTTAACAGGCAACCGATGATGTACAAACACATCAACCGTGTAAAGAAACAGCGCGTTTGTGTATTTTATAGTGCGGATTCCAACAAACTACATGTTCAGTTTAAACCCTGTACAACAACTCACGTCATGCGAAATTTTGAACACCTGTGCATGGTTCATAGCTGGGGTATGAAATATACCACGGATGCCCACAGACTACCTGTCAGTATCTACAGGCAAGAAAAGCCAAAGGCCTTGATTCAGCCTAAACTTATAGCACGCGGTTTGTCTATAGCGCTTCCCTCGGGCTGACTCACATATAGCTCGGCCACACACAATAAGGAATTGCCATAGACTCAACAAGATGCACACAGCGCAACCCGCAAGGCACTGCATATCGTTACAAGGTGGAGACCGCACACAATTAAATGCCGACTTGTAGGGAGCCGCAGCGGGAATCAAAATACCCACTGCAAAAAGATTAAACCAAAATTGAGAGAGTTACAAGGTCACGTCGTTACTAATTCAAGCAAACCCAAACACCTGGGGGGAATAGGCGATCTTGTCAGGCTTCGCGCTATTCACATCCTGGGTCTGAAATGTAAAAGCCACCGTAGATACCAAACACCTTCTGCAGACCAACTGATTAGAGGCTGGAGACGTTGTCAGCGAGAGGATCTGGCTTACTTTGTCGTGACAGTACGCTGGTCGCTCGTGGTGCTTGCCCCAGATTTCGGCCGGAGTTGATTCGCAAACTGCACGCCATTTATCGCCCAAAGAAAGACCCCGCAACCTGGAAGTCATATGCTACGTCGTGCAATTGTAAGGTGGAGGCTTTAATTTCCTCGCCGTGGTTGCTTACTCTTTTGCCTGCACGCTACAGGTTCAATATTCAACCCTTCAACTGCGAGGATATGGTGGACTTACCGGACATTGCGCATCCCTTTAGTCGATGGGTAAAATATGTGTGATAAGTAGATAATCGATATGGTGAACAAAGTCACGTTGCGTACCTTGTTCTCAAATTCACCCCAATGGGGCTTACAATGAGATTGGGTATCTGTGCTTCGGACGTGCCAACTTGCGACCACCCCCTCCGACCCCTAGTGTAAAAGTCAGGCCAGGGCCAGTAATAATGATACGCTCTGGGGAGCACACGGACCTCGTGCCAACATTTAATTGGCGATTTGAACCTGATACCATTAATGGCAGCCGGAGTTTGCTCGCAGGCTTTGATGGGATCTTGTCTAGGCGGCGCTCGCCGAAACGAAGCACGATACTCTCCTAAGCACCGTGTCCTCTTAATCTGCTGCACAGGATCCGGTCATTTTTTGAGGCTCACTGTGCCCGTAAGATACGCAATGTCTAGCAACTACGACACCCCAGGTGTCGGCCTATTAAGTATGTCAACTACATTCTCGACAACATCTCACCATGCGGGGCCATACCATGCGGTCCAAGCATTCGCTGGAAAAGTCGCTAGGAGGTTCGCAGCGGGGCATTTCCGAGAGACCGGAGACCATTGTTCGTACCACATAGGTGGCTATAACCGCGAAAGCTGTCTTGACAATTGCGTTCGCGTTCGTGTCTCTAGCAAGAGCCTGGGAGGCACTATGGGAGCATAGGCAAGCGATTGTAATTGCCTTGGTTATCTTCATTCCTGGGTTTAATACCTATAGACTCGAGGGACAGCAGTGCCACCGACAGCGGGAGGGTGGTTGTAGGGTTGATGTGGCGGTGGGCCACGCCACCGCTTGTGAAGGGAGGCAATTAGGCGCCAAAGTGGCCCGTTTGGAGAATGCATCAAACTTAAGCACGAATAATTCGAGAAGAAAAAATCCGGGCAGAGCATTGATAAGCTATTCTAGGATCAGAATCATGGGATAGTAGGGAACAGAGTAAAGGCCGCATTATTATTCCATCTTGAATACTTTGATTGCACCGGCTGCGTCTCCACTCACAATGCCCCCCTTGAACGGCGTGTCGATACATGCTAGGGTTGTAATCGAATCAGTGTGCCCTTTCATCACCGTCTGGTGGTGCTGTGCAGTAAGCCCGCTTCGTGTTTGACCCCTTCCTGGTGCAGGAGGCAAGTTTGAATCGGGGAAAGTAGCGATATATGCGGTTACGCCGTTTGACTCGGGTGCGTGGGTTCTAAGAAGCACATTATTCCACTGAAAGTCTAGCAGGGGCGATTGGTGCTCACCGATATTGCGGGGGACCTTGTTCTGTGTCCAGCCCGCTCAGGACTGCAGACTTCTCGATCTTGGCCAAGTCCCATAGCTGTATACGCCGGGACTCGGTGCCGGCGAGTAAAAGCCCTCCTCGGCCTTTGTCGGTCCCAGCCTTTGCTTCAAGCTCTTTCTTGTTCCCGGCGGACCCTTGGAGGAGGGAATGGCTATCGGGTAATATCACGAGTGCGCGGACATCAGGTCGCATCCAAGTCTGCGCCGGAGCATCTGGATCGACGACAATGTCCGTGCTCAGAATATCAGGTTTTGTCTCTTGGGATTTCTCCTGCGCTCGCCGGCTTCGTACAAGATCGGCGATGGCAGAAGCGGCGTTGGTGGAGACAATGTGGCCTTCCTTGGGTGTCAAAGGTGGATCAGGGGGCATACTGCTATCCGTATCGCTTGCATCCCCGGTATCTAGGGGGCCCTCGGCAGTGGCAAAGGTTTCTTCCAGTGTAGCCTTTTCGATGTCCCATACTTCGAGCGTAACTGATCCCCGGAGTCGTTCTTGAGCTGACCGCGGTGAGTTAAACCCAGTCGTCTCAACCGCGACCACGACGTATCGGCCGCGGGCTTTGGTAGGATACGGGACAATCTGATGGATGCTGCGTCGATTCCCAGCAGAAGCGCTGAGCGTCGACCAGCTTCGCAGAAGCAAACCGAAGCGGAGGTCCCACAGGGTCATAACCCCCGAAGTGGTGCCGACCACGAACCAGCTTTGCTTTTTGTCGAGACAAGCGCACCTAATCGGTCCAAAATTGCGAGGATTCTCGAACGTCCGCAACACTCTCATGGTGCGCAACTCAAGAACGACGATGGTCGAGAGGTTGGTCGTGTACAACAAGGCTGGGCTGCCATCTGAAAGGTTTGCGTTGGCAATCTTATTTAGGAGATGGGTTGCACCAACGTACCAACGTTGAAGTGAGTCATCCATGTCACATATTCTCCGAGTTGGTCGCATCGGTGCTCGCGAACACTTTGTAATTTGCCGTACTTTGGCAGCGAGCTCGCAGAGTTGACATGTACTCGTACAACGTGTACACTCCCATCTTCACCAGCGCTCGCAAAGCAGTGTGTTCCTTCGATGATACAGATGCATGTAACCGGGGCGTGGTGTTGCGTGTATACGTGTCGCGGCTTGGTTGTGACGTTGCGTTCGAGCCGAGCAGTGTCCCATATTTTGACAGTACGGTCATCTGAACAGGAGACGAAGAATGCGTGGTCGGGTGAGACGGCTAGACCATTGACGCGTCCATCGTGTGCGTTCATATGAGATATGAGCAGTGCGTCAGGTCTTCGTGACCCACTGTCGCGGGAGGGTATGTGACCCCGCGGAACGTTGCGTCGCCGGATGGGCCCAGCATGAACTTTTGGTCCGAAATCCTGCATGCCTTCGCGAATGGTATCCATATTCATCTGTTCCAGCAGGTTGTTTACGTTTGCCCCATGGTTCTCTGAACATCCTGTCGTTAGCCCAAGCTTGGTGTCGGCTGGATGTAAACTGACCATATGCCAACGAAGACGGGCCTGGTGACCTCATTTTCAGTCGTTCGCCGCGCACAGTAGAAGCGGGAGATGTTCTGCCAGATGCGGGGATCTCACCAAGCTTCGCCGGAGCCTCCAATGTCCCGGTGGCTACTGCCCTCACGGGTGCCACGGTAGCAGGAGCGGTTCCCCGCCCGTCCTGCACAAGATGCCTCAGGTGACGACGGCGCATATCCGGACCAGCTACACCAGATAGAACAGAAACAGACTCGGAAGGGCTAGAGGGCGCAAAGTCAAGTGTATGCGTATCGGATGCTACTGGCGAATGAATACCGCTTCCGCTGGCGAGCGAGTTTTGAGAATCTTTGCGTCCTATAGCACGAACTTGAGGAACTCCCAGACCGAGGGGGGAACCTTCTATCTGGCCCAAGTGGCGTCGCAAGTCGTCGAATGGGCTAGCTGACCTTGAGCCAATATCCATGCTACCTCTACGCACTCCCCGGGGTACATTAAGGCTAGGAGTCCGTGGTGTGACATCTAGAGTTGATCTACGGTTCGATGCACTCGCAGCGTAGATAGACGGCGCTTCGCTCACAGTGGGCCGAGTGCCCACAAACACAGTTTGAGGAACAACCCCGAGTTTCTGCAGCTCAGCAACAGGACTATGCAAGACGTCAACGACCTCGGTCTCGTCCTTGTCGCGGGCTACAAAGCTGTTGGTCGCTTAAGTGTCAGACGGTTAAATTGGGTAAATTAAACTTGCCTCTTTATGGCACCGGCGAGTTTCAAGATGTAATCTCTTAGTGCGACTAGCTTCACTTCTTCCGCAGAGGACATCCCAAGCTGTTGAAGCTTGACGATCTGAGCGTCATCTCTGTCGGGACGGGTTCAACTTCTGCGATTTCCAGAAGCAAGGGCGTGCTCACTCTTCAGACTTTGGTCCTGAGCGAGGTAATACGCTCGATTTGCTCATATTAGAGACTAGTTCTTTTGGTGACTCTTTGTTTGCCTTGGGTCTAGCGGTTTGGCCACGCCAAAATGCACTCTTGTCACTCTTCATCGCCCAAGTCATAGCCGCTTCAAATATTTGACGAGACAGCTGGGTGATGTCAGCTCAAGTTATCCAGCTGGTTTAAGGTGCACTTACTGGAGGTTTGACCGAACTGAGGAGGCTCTGTTCAGTGATCGCCCTGACATCAGCTCGTAAAGCTTGGCGGAGCCCAGGGTATAAAATGCACCACACATCCGTAGGGGGCAGGAGTTTTGTCGAAGATGCAATAAATGCAATGGCGCCTGGAGCTTGTTCAGCTACGCATCAAACCAATTGCCCGGTACATACCTTGCCTGACCCAGATACTAGGATGATACAAAAACGGTACTGTGGCGCTCAGTAACTCCCAAGTACGCATCTTCTGGAACAGGCCAAGCTCGGACAGACTTGTCAAGGACGCCAAAACTTTGTAGACCACGGTCTCTTCAACGTCTAAAAGAAGAATGTTAGAACACCGCGACCAACTACAACATTGCACCCACCGGATAAGGCTTGAATCATCAACGGCAAAATGTATTCCTCCAAGCTGCGCGCCCCAACACATGCAGCAACGCCAACAATACTCTCAAAGAACGCATACCGCAAGAGCCAATCCCGACCGTTGAGATAGGTGATCATATGGCTCAAAAGCACGTCGTTGGTCTTTTGTCGGCCAAAGAAGACACATAATGACGAGATATTGTGTAGGACTGCGCGTTTAACAGTGCTGGAAGGGTCAACGAGCGCGGTGACGAGAATATCCTGAACCGCGGAATGGAGGTCTTGCAGGTTTGCTTCATAGGACATCTGTTAGAATAATCAACATTATGCTCAATGTTGGGCGGGCACTATACAAACCTCAAAAACCATCTCATCAGTATCTTGCACATCGCTCAACTTGAAAGTCCCGTGTGCCTTTAAAGCTTGGCCTAGCTCGAGGTACTTGGACGCCGTATCCGCCAAGGGTGCGATGCATTGGGCGAACATGCATCGCACCGAGTCATCCGGGTCTGTTGCCAAGTGTCGAACGTTCGGAAAGATATATTCCGGGAATATAGATGCGTTTGAGGGTGTGATAACCGCCACGAGCATCAACTGCAGTATACCTGTCAGCTTGTCCACAATAAACGCCGGGTCTTTGTGACTCACTACTTGGGTTAGTGTCCTCACGCTGGCGGCACGTACTGCAGCAGCCTCGTCGTGCAGTAGATCTATTACGTATGGCACTAATCGATCAAGTTTGGCCTCGTCTGTTAAGTGAACTGCCAAGGCGAGCAGTAGGTCCAATGTGCGCAGCTTGGAGCTTGGGATAGTGCAATTTCGGATGTTGGAGCAGACAAGAGAGAGCACGATGAGCGCGGGGCCATCTTCAACACTGTTTAGTTCTGGAACGCGTAGTGGATGACAGACAATTCACCTTCGGAAGCCGCACGTTGATTGGGTAGCAAGCCACCCTGTAGCTTACTAGTCCGCTTTGGAATGCTTAGTTCAACTGGTAGGATGTCCTATTATGAAATGATCGTAAACTCGTCAAGAGAAGACTCGTCGCTGCACGAACCTGGAATGGCAGCGTCCTCGTCCTCGCAGTAGCTTTATCAGGCCGTTTTTCGGACTCTTCTCCATCAGGGAGCACCAACAAGTAAGGTTCGAGCATGGCAAAATCGTTCCAGATTCGATCGATGCGAGCGTCAGACTCGTTTGGCAGCATGCTTTCGTAAGTTGCAGTTGTGGGGGCAACATGAACAGCAGGAGTGGTTGTAACGGTTGACGCAGTAGGGGTGGGGCTGACGAGTGGCGGGGCGGTTGATGTAGCGCCGCCCGATGGTGCTTCAGGGGGATTCGGTGCAGGGGCAGGTTTGGGAGCGAATACAGAAGGATTGGCAATCTCGTTGACGGTGGAGACGTATTCGTGCAGGAACGAGTAGAAGGATTCGGGGAATACGGATCCCTGGCAGGACTCTAAGGCGGCTTTGAAGGTCGGCCGTGCAGATGGGTCGAGCGAGATCATGCTAACCACCAACGCCTACTCCGTTGTAAGCCGATGAAGAACACTGCTAAACAAGGGTGCGCACCTTTACACCGGAATCCTCGAGCCCCACGAGATGTGTTTCCGGGTTGATCTCACCAGCACGGTATTTGTATAGTTGACTCAGGGTGAACGTAGGTGTACCCTCGGTGAACAACTCGGCGATTACGCAGCCCATGCTGAACACATCCATAGCCTCCGTCACGTCGCCATCTCTCCGACTCTGCCGCTCCCTTTCCGCTTTTTGCGCGGCAATCTCAGAGCCTGATGCATAGAACCGCTCAGGGGCGATATAGCAGGTGCGTCGCCCGGACGAATCAAAGAAAAGCGCAAAGTCGGAGGGGTCATCTTCAGGGAGAAAAGTAGGTTTGCTGGAGGCAAAGTCGGTAATGTATATCCAGTTGTATGATGTGACCAACACATTCTCGGATTTGATATCACCGTGAGGCACCTGCCGAACATAAGTCTTGGTCGCGACGACGCGAAGAACGACTCACTCCTTTACCGTGCGCATCCCTCATACCACATAGAAGTTGGAACGCGAACCATTTCTTCTCAATGCCACTCAAGAACGGCCGTGTACTACGTTGGTGTTAGTCGTGGCTCTCAGTATAGACCTGGGCGTACCTAATTCGGTCGTAGAGGTTGCTCGCTAGCCATTGCCTTATCACGTACCCAGCCTTGTCAGACTCGACAAAGGCTTGGTACGTGTGCACATTTGGAATACCCATGAGCTTGTCCCGGTGGTCTAGAAAGTAATTAAATATATGTATTGGTCGAGATAGGAATGCTCACTCCTCAGCCGTGTTTTATGATCTCGCAACGTCAAATCCGCGCTCGCTTTAATAAATACTTTGATGACCAATGGCCCATTTCTATGCCGGGCCCTAACTGTCTTTAAGAACCTCGCCGAGCCTACGCTACGGGAATTTGTTAGTACGTGCAGGGCATGATCTGTGAATACCGCACATACCTTTTCTCGTAAACTACATCTGGGCCAAGCTCGCTCACATAGCTGTCCAACGCCCCTCCCGGTCGGTTGTTGTATTGTCCAGAAACACTGTTACCCATGGAGGGTGGTGGTCAAATCGAGGCACTCGCGCCACTTGATTCGTGATTTGTAATAGTGGCGCTAAGTTACAACGCTCACACAATTGATACCTCGCCACCGGGCATTCACTGTTCCGTCGCGCATTTGAGCGTCCCGGAGAAGTAGAAATCGGTGCGGTTCGCACCGCAGATGGAACTTTTTCAGAAAAATCGTAGCTCCTTCAAAGAAACAGGGATGTACGCATGCGCCCAAGCTCAAAGCCCCGTAGTGTAGTGGTAATCACTTCTTCCGGGGCCCGGGTTCGAGCTCGGACAATGCCTTGCCTTTTGCTTTATCTATTGGTGAATGGTGGAGCACGGAACCATTAAAAGACTCCTCGAATGCAAGCAGAAGTTCATCGCATGAGTGACCTCAGGGGCAAGGTTTCACAAAATGTTGTAAGCTATGCTCGGCATCCGTGTAATTGCCTTGTCGAGATGACTGGGGGCAACTGGGCTGCAACCTGGGAGGCGCAAGGTCAAGCAGTGGTGACATGGTTTAGTAGATGAATTCAAAACAGAATACATGTCCATTTTAATGTGTTACACCAAACATAACTTTTCAATCTCCAAAAACATAATCACATATAAGTCAACCAGTGTACAATATTCGACCTATTCACTAAAGTACTCCGACCCGCTGTCCGATCCATCTGGAGAAGCTATCCTCCTGGATCTTCTACTCCTTCCCAGGTTCTGCCTTGCTAGTTGCGAGTTCCACCCCCAGCCAGCAGCCGCAGTCCGTCCTCTACCCATTGGTCGGACGGGGGCCTCGTCCTCGTCCTCGTCTGGGTCAAGGTCGATCGTGGCATTTGGGGCCACCTCATCTTCATCATCTTCATCATCTGCTTCCTCGGCCGTCTCGATGCCGGTAGCGGGGGCGGTAGTATCGGTTTCAGCAGAGCGACCACGACGTCCACGGGGCGGGAGAAAGTCGTCTTCCTCGTTGTCAAGGTCAGGGTCCTCCATATCTCCATCGTTTTCGTCTTCAGAGTCGGAAGAGAAAACACGGATGACATCTGCTACAGGGGAGCGATATCCGTCGCCGCCCCGAGCACTGTGGTACCCATCTCCTTCCTCCCCCTCCGCAGCCTCGGACTCAGATGGCGCATAGTGGTGGAAATAAGCGGCAGGCGGGGGACGTGGCAGCTCCGAGTCGTCGATGAACGAGTCATCATCGTCCTCGTCCTCGTACGAGTCGTACATATGAACCTGAGGAACGAACGCTTGATGAGGGTAGTCGGGCTCAGATCCATAAACGCTATCTCCTCCCCCTTCGTCGCTCCCTCCGTCACCGTACAGACTTCCGCCGTACCAGCTCCCTGCAGCTCCGTAGACACTACCCACCCCATCGCCGTAAATGCTGACGCTACCATCGTCACTGCCAAACGCACTATGACCGCTTCCGGCGTCAGAAAACACACGCCTGCATCGTACGCACTCGCCATCCCAAACTTCGTGGAAACAGTCGGGACAACGGAGCACACCATCCTCTTGGTCGCGCAAGGGACGTCCTCCAGGAGCGGGGAACAGGTTAGCCCAGGGATCTGCAGCCGAAGTTGCTGGGCCAAAGGCAGGCGCCGCCGCCGAGGGATCGGATTGGCCAATTAGCGCCGCCGCGGCAGGCGCGAGTCCAAAGATTTCAACAGGGCGAGAACGAACAGCACCGCGACAGTGAGGACAGGTTTTGCGTTTACGCCCTCGTCGCGGCGCGTCGGCGTTCGGAGCGGGAGAGGTGAACCACTCGATGAGGCAGTTTTGGCAGGAGATATGACCGCAAGGTACGACGCTGGAGGATGCAATTTCTATACTTGAGCATCGCAACGAAAGTAGATAACTTACACGCAGGGCCGAGTAAATGGTTCATAACAGATGCCGCACTGCATACTGGTTCGAACAACATCCATGACGTTTTCATGTCGAGATATCGCCTAAGATTCCGCATTGAGCAATATTGGACATCAAAACAGATATCAAACATACCTGATTCTTGTCCTCGAGCTCTTTCCGCAGGCGTGCAAGTTCGGCCTGCAACACCAACGCTTGCTTGTCCAGTGGTTGCGCCTCAGAAGCGGTTGGAGTCGGAGCAGAGGGGTGGGTTTCAAGAACAGGGATGTCCGTCATCGCCAGGGCGCCCTCGATTACTGGCGCCGACATGGTTTGTCTGGACGTGCTGGGCGTGGCAGGATCAAGGCGAACTCGTGACGAACCACGAGAGGTAGGAGTTGACTTTGAACGCGGCGTCTTTGCCTTCCACTTTCCTTTGCTTTGCCACGAGTAACGCACGCGGTCCGAGAGATGCACGATGTTGTTGGATGTCTCGTCGTCACCGTTCGAAACGTCGCCACCGCCTGTACCTTTGCGTGCGCGCTTGCTAGGCTGCTCGCCTTCGTCCCCGATGTGCGGTCTTTTAGGGTCGGCGCGGTTCGAGGACACCGGGGGCATTAGCAGCTTGTCGTCGTGGAGCGGAGGACTTGCCGATGAAACATGAATGGCCTAAACGCGGGTGTTACGTAAGCGATCTTTGGACCGCGTCGCCCTGTGCCGCGCTTAGCCTTCCCCTTCCAACGTCGACCACCATGTCTAATTCAGGCGCACGCAATATCGCTGGAGCTGGCAGCACGCCGCACGGCAAGGCTGCGCCTACCCCAGTCAATACCCCCCTCAATACTGCCCCTATTTCCCAAGGTACTCATTCGTGGAGCGAGTGGAGTGGCCGCTAATATGCACTCTGTGCAGGCTTCTCTCGCCCTACGGTTCCTGACACAATCGAGGAGGACAAGTCAGACGATGAGGACATGGAGGAGGTACAGCCGGACCAAGCCGCGCAAGCTATCTTCAACCTCGTGCAAGGTGCGTGCTCTAATTTCTGCCATCAACGGCGTAAACTGAGTGGCGCATCCTTGAATCAAATTCGTGACCCGCTTGGAAAATTTCTCATGTGTTCAGGTCGCCTTGCTGGTTTGGTCGGCCGATCTTCTGGCTATATCGAGAACTTACCGCCCAAGACTAAACGCCGCATAGAAGGTCTCAAGGGTGTTCAGACCAAGTACGCTAGCCTTGAGGCTCAAATGAAACGTGAGATGCTTGAGCTGGAGAAAAAGGTACATACGACCGGTTTACCATATGCATGACAACTCATCCTTTGTACAGTATCTCGCACTGTATACACCCCTCTTCGAGCGGCGCCATGCAATTCTTTCCGGCGAGTCGGAACCGACGGATGAAGAGGTGACGACAGGAGAGGCTGTTACAGCCAAAGACAAAGAGGATGAGGATGAAGAAGAAAAGGAGCTCGCGGCGTCGTTAGCCAAACTCGCCACAATCAAAGACAAGAAGTCGGACACCAAAGAATCAGAGGAAGACGACTCGAAGGGTATCTCGCAGTTTTGGTTGACGGCGTTGAGGAACCACCCGCAGCTACAGACTTCTATAACTGAGCGGGATGAAGAGGCACTGTCATACCTATCTGACGTTAGGTACGTTTCAAGTTTCAAGTCCACGTTCAAGGCCAACTAAATCATCTACCTAGATTGTCCTACCTTCCGGATCCTGACCTGGGCTTCAAGCTCACCTTTGTGTTCGACGAAAATCCATACTTTGAGAACGAGGAGCTTGACAAGGCGTACTTCTACCAGGTTGGTGATTTGACTTCGTTGAGAATACCCGCATTGATGTGGTACATGCGAACAGAAAGAGCTCAGTTACAGCGGCGAATACATGTACCAACGCGCAAAGGGTACTAAAATTAAGTGGAAAGAAGATAAAGACTTGACCAAGACCATCGAGATCAAGAAACAACGAAACAAGAGTCTGTTCTATCAAACGATACATGCGCATACATTTACCCTTCCCGTTCTTAGACACCAACCGAACTCGTCTCATCCGTAGAACTCAAACCATCCCCTCTTTCTTCGACTTTTTCTCGCCGCCGCTGCCCATGTCGTCCGACCCGGATTTGGTTGCGAGCGGCGAGGCGGTCGATGGAGACGAACTGACCGAGGAGCAACTCGAACAACTCGAGGAAAAGCTGGAGATCGATTACCAGGTTGGAGAGGACCTGAAGGAGAAGGTGCGTTATTTGGATCTACCTAATGTGGGCAAATGGGTGGAGGCAGGCCGGAGGGAGAACCCCGGCCGCCTAATGTAGTTGGATTCGCAGTTTGGAGTAGATAGCCTCTTCGCTTCCCTTCTACACCTCTATTCCCCCACATACCTTGCTACTATACCCGGCCACGTTCCTGACTACACGCGGACTCCAGGTTATTCCTCGCGCGGTCGACTATTTTACTGGCAAGGCATTACAATTCGATCACGATGTGTCTGACTTCGAAGATGAGGAAAGCGATGTATGTAATTACGCTTACGTGACTACACCAGAGGGCTCACGTATCTCCACTTCGTCTTTTAGCCTTCCGAGGGCGACTCTGACGAGGATTCCGATGACGATCCCCCAGCACGCCGTGCGCCGACTGGGCCAAAGAAGAAGGGGGAGGCTGAGAAGGCAGAGGAATGCAAAAACCAGTGATTGACGGCTGCTGGGCTAATTTCGGTGACTGAGGCGCGTTCTGTTTGGTTCGCAAAAAAATACGTGTGTATGCGTCGGTGAATGAACCATCTATTGCGGTGAAAAGGGTGAGAGCGGTAGGTGAAGAGGCCGATGTTTGGGTGAGTAAGCTTGTCGGTGCCGGAGGTCATACCTTCTGGTTCCCTTTCCCCACTTGGCCCACAAGCCTGCACACGCGGCCTGTAGGTCATACAGGCCCGAGCGCGGCGCTAGGTATGTTGCATAATCCAGTTTACGGAGCGCTCACAATGGCTGTTACAGGCCATGTGTGGCGGAAACGCTATGTGCTTTGGTTGGATTTGCTAGAGGCCCGACTCCCTCTTGGGCCATGTCCCCCATTGTGACCACCATGTCAAGTCCAGGTGCGTTTGTGACCCTTTGCACTACCCGTCACAACTTGGACCATCTTCCCTCGTTGCCTTCCACTCTCGTCGATACTTTCGTATGTCGCATGGGCCTGCCTATATCTCATATGCTGCTTCTCCCTCGAAAGCCTCGTCTACAAGC